>AJFK01000637.1:0-36994 GCA_000467715.1 Hysterium pulicare CBS 123377
ATGATGCTAAGCTCCCGCACGACGGACCGCCAGAGCATGCGCCGGCCTGTTCTGATACTGACAGCATTGTTGGGCCGTTGCAGAGCCATCCTTCCACCTGGCTTGCGCTCTGGATCGCGTTGCCCGACGGAGTGGAAAGCGCTGGACGCTGCAGATGCTGTCGGCCGCACGCCAAGCGGGTGAGATTGAGACCGTTCGCGGCGATGTGGTGCAGGGTTATGTAAGGCTGTCCGGACCTGTCGCATCTCGTGTGCAAAGGCAACACCAACACCGTCGAGGGCGACGCTATGGCGCAATCATAGCACAATGCGAGGAAAAGGCATCAGCCACGGTCGACAGGCATTCGTATTCTTCACAGTCTGCATTTTGCATGTCCATCATTCGCTTCACTCGCTTCGCTGCCGTCCGGGGTTGAGGTGGGCCTTCGGGACGCTTGAAGCGTGATGACGTTTTCAGCGTGTGCGGCGGAACGAAGCGTCAGCCCAGTCTTCTCGGCCAACCTTCTGCGAGCTTGATCGTCGCCTAGGCCCTTTACCAAATGCAAACTCCATCGCTCCCACGTTTCGAGTAATAACGATACTAATTCCCATGCCACTCTTCCGGCTGTTAGCTTCAAGCCGTTGGGGAAATCTCTGCATTCTTACGTATTTCGTCGGGTTTGTTCTGTCCTAACACAACCCAAGTTAGAGGACTTCGTCTTGTGGTATGGTCCGGAGTGACCGTTAGACGTACTTTTCTTGCCCTTCTACAGCACCGTTCGCAAGCTAGCACAGTCGTGTTCAAGCGCTTATTTATTGCCCAGGTTGCCTCACAAATCCAATATCAGAGCAAGCACTGCGTACCGGTGAAGCTTCATGAGACCAGATCAAGCATCGTTGCCTGAGATGATTGGCAATCCTGATCGATGGCGTTTATGATTGGTCCATGCTCCTTTCACGAGGAGCTTGAGCGACAAGAGCGCTACGACAACATCAGTCAACTTATCCCTCAAGGATTCTGTTAGTGTCATCCTACCTGTTCGCCTCGTTCCGTGATGCGCATGAAAGTGCTTCCATTGCCGCGGGGCTGACGCAATCGATTCTCCTAGTTCTATCTCTTTCTACCTGACTATGAAAGGGAATCCTTAGTAAGTGCCAGCTTCACAGCAACACCAACTTTGGAACATGGATCGAAGAGGATATTATCTAATTGCTGAATATGCTCAATGTCTTTCACAAAATACTGAAAGGATGTATGTATGAGATAAAACGAATTGGATCGGGACTCATCTAGAGAAGAGTTCTGAATGTTTCAGCGGCGGGTATTTACCCCCACGTAAAACGTGGTGACGGGGTCCTGGAGCTCGAGTATCGCAGTCTCCTATTACATTCTACAAACTTCAGCATCTTACGATTGTCATGGAACATTCGGACAACATAGGGAATCTCGAAGTCAAGGCTCGTTTCATTCTTCCGAGATGCTGTCAAACTCGTACCATTACTCCGCTTGATGTGAACATTGAGGACATTGATTTAAGAAAGTGGATTGGTCTGTTCGAGTCATTCCGAAGCTCTTTTGAATTCTCTAGGCCAATTTATCAACTTCGATATCTTCATCCTGGTTCAATTTCAAGCTCAAGCTTAGTGTTGTATACAAGAACGTGAATAAAGAAGGAAGGCAGTAAGTAAAAAGTTGCAATAGTTAAGTATGTACACGAGGCTCACGGCTGCGGAGAACACTGCTAGGAGGACAATGCTCCTCCTCCAAGTGCTGAATTCTTGGAAGGTACTTCAATACCGGACGAGAAATCGGGTAATGGATTTCGAGATCTTTTTGGTGTAGTTGATACAGATTCAAATAGATTACTGGTAAGGTTGCGGGGTGGTTTTAGAGCCTCGCTATGGAGAGTTGTTGGCAGCGATGATTGTGCTGCCTTATAGTCTTCGCCGAGATCATTTAGTAGGACCGCAACCTCCACTTTCACAGGTCTCTCCACTTTCATAGGTCTCTCCACTTTCATAGGTCTCTCCACTTTCATAGGTTTCTCCACTTTCATAGGTCTCTCCGTTTTCACAGATATATGTCTCAGCTTCAGCTGTTGCTTGGTGTTCTCTTCTCCATCACCTTTTTGTATTGGAATATAGACATTGTACCGAGGATCATAAATAAGATGCTGCGCCGGAGCCGGAGGTATTTGCTGGCAGGAGGGAGGATAGTGGCAGGGAGGATGATGGTCGGAAGCCGGAGTGCCAGCCTCTGGTCTTTCGAAAATGAATTACCAGCGAGCGATATGTAAGAAAGTATATGGCACTTACTGGTTTATTGCGGCATAGTAAGGAAGGAGGATAGGCGTGAACTGTAACTGAATACTCGAGAGTGAGGGGCGTTGGTCCGCGAAGGATGGAAAAGCGATGAGTGAGTGGATGAGAAGAGGTCGGGAACGTATGCTGTGGGGGAAGTAGCTAGGTACTCTTGTGGTGATAGTAACAGAAAAGAGAGCATGAGCTGTTAAACTAAGCAACTCGATAAATATTTTTGATTGCTATATACTGCACAACGACAGATATGTCATTTCACACTTATAGCACTTCTTTTAGCAACTGCATTAAGCTAGACCAACAAAACAGACTTGAAGCGAATCGTACTCTGAGGTTGAAGGCAAAATGAAAGAAGAACGCAATATCAGCAACCACAAGCTCTGATCCAAACCCCGCCATCCACTACATCGAACCTTGTCTCCACCTGTATCGTCTACCTCATACCCTATTCGCTCTGATGTTCCGCAGGTATGGGGAGAGCTCCAAGCGCAGGCAAAGAACTCGTGATAGCTCCAAGCGCGGGAAGAGAATTCGGGGTGGCTCCAACCGCGGATAACGAATTCGGGAGAGCTCCAAGCGAGGGTAAGGACGGTAAAGTCCCCAAAGGAAGGAGTTGAAGAACAAATTGGAGGAGAGTGCCGAGGAGACTCGTTGGAATAGGGATTGTTGATAAAACCGATGGGACCGGCACTGGTAGCGAAGGGGATAAAGATGGAATCAGATTTGTTGGCAAACCCCCAACCGCGCCCAAAGAAGCAGGATTTGGCAGAGCCGGTAGACCTGACAGAGCTGGCAGAGGTAGACCCGGTGGCACGCCCAAAGAAGCAGGAGCTGGCAGAGCCGGTAGACCTGACAGAGGTGGCAGAGGTAGACCCGGTGGCACGCCCAAAGAAGCACTCGGCAGACCCGACAGAGCCGGTAGACCAGGTAGAGCGGGCAGCGCGCCTAAGGAAGAAGGATTCAGCGAAGCCCCAACAGCGCCCAAAGGAGAAGTACTTGGCAAAATCCCAACAGCGCCCAAGGAAGGGCTTGTGGAAGGAACAGAAGGAATCACAGCTCCAAAAACAATCTCAGCTTCCAAAGCCGCGAGGCAAATGAGAGCTTTCATGACGTTCATGATTGAATACTGTATCAGCAGACTTTGAGGATCGAGGGACAATTAAAGATACTGGTAATGATAAGGACTGTGTCTAAACGAGGGAAAACAGTAGCCTGCCTTGCCGTCTAGGCCGTGAATTGTCGAGAATAAGTACTATAGCCAAGACATATCAGCTATGTAACGTCGCTGGGGACCATGGAACATTCTTTGCTCAAGCTTGCTTGCCGTAAGGAATTCATGGCCAGAGTGACATTCCGGAATAACGAACATTGGGAAGATTGGAAAAGGAATGCCATTACACTGGGTGTAATAATCCGCTGAAGTATGGGCCGTGCATCAACCTCGTGATGACTACTCTTGCTGTCCTTGTATACAGTTCGAATCTGGCACCGCGATTCCAGAAGAGTGTCTGGTCCTTAGCGGACGTCGAGATTGTCGGCCGTATAACCTTCTGTAGTTGAATGTGCAGGAGATTTGAAGCCCCATTTTAACAAATCTTCACACCGGTTGTGCATGCTATACTCTCCACGCCGATACAGTGTTGATCTGGTCTGGACTGGCAGGTTCAAACATTTGACAACACTGTCATGACCTTTTGCGGTTGGATGATAAAATTTACATAATCCGGGCTTGGAACTTGTGATCGAGATGGTCTATATCAAAGCATTGTTTGACAGCGCAACTGTTTAGGTGAGGTGTTTTACAGCACAAGAACAGTCTCCTGTTGCAAAGATTCTATGCAACTCTCTTGGTAGAAAGGAGGGGCCAATGTACGTAGCTTCATCGTTTAGGAAATGCAGTTCCCATTAGCCAATGCTTTGTAATGTTGGCTTGATTGAAGCGGTTTGAATTCCTGCCGTGGGAATGTGTATGGCAAATAGGGAAGAGCTTTCCCCACAGATGGTTGCATCTTGAACGAGATCATTAGACGGCAGGACCCATACCACGGCCTCTTGGAGCAAATCCAAATCCACCACGTCCAGTTACTTGGGGTCCACGAGGCTCACGTATTGGTTGATGTTCGCTCGGAGTAGTCGGTCGACCATCCCCTGCTTCTTTCTTCTGGATGTAGACGGAATTTGGCTTTGCTGAGTACCCAGGATCGTACAACTGCCTCTTTTGATTTCCAGCCCGCGCAGGCGACTGGTCGGCACTCGATGTCGGATGACTGTCACGTCCGCCTCTTGCTCTGCCCTTGCCTCTGGTCTGCCGATTTGGAGGTGAAGCACGGCCCTGGAATTCTTCTGAGGGAGTAGCCGAACCGAATAATCTTTCCCGAACCTCGGCATACCGACGTTCCTTCTCTTCTCGTTCGCGCTGAGCTCGTGCTTGTCGTTCGCCAAGTGAGGCTTCGTTCTTCTTTCTCCTATCCTCTTCGCTGTCATCGTCATCCTCTATACTCAGGCCGGCCATCGAAGAGGTCGCGTCATTGCGAGAGAGAACTTGCGGTGGTTTTCGACTCAGCACAGTCACGTTGGGTTTGAAAGTTGATTTCAATGGGACATTATCACGGGCTTCGAGGAACATGAGTTTTTCAGTATTCTCACTGGGTCAATGTTAGATTAGTCTAAATAGAGACAGGACAGGTGCAGAGACGTACGCAGAGTCCCATATCTGTTTATTCAATTCGGCATGGTGAGCCTTGCGCTCAGCTTTCGAGATCTTGGATTTTGCTGCTTGTCCTTGAGGTTGGTCGGACCCGTTTCGCTTCTGCAAGCACGTCAGCCTCTTCGTCTGATATTCTTTTTAGGGGGAATCCCCACATCGGCCGTGGATTCCCAGTCGTCATCCCACGCATCTGGGACGGTCGCCTTTTTGTTCATTGGGTTCACGTGTGCTTATATTTGTTTATTGAGCGCACCTGAGCAGTTCGTATGGAAATTTCGATAAGCAAGAGTTGTTGTGGAGTAAAGTATCTCTAACATGTCAAGGTGGGAAGGGTTGTCCTGGAACGTTTGAAGCAAGCTAGGCACGGTGGCACGTGCAATGGTGCGTTCGCTCTGCGGGAACGCTAAATAACCTCCCGCAGCTCGTCATTCACTGTTGCCTCGTACCACGACGACATTCACCTCAGCCTCATTTGAAACATCAGTGTTGAAAGCGTCCCGCTCGAACAGTCTCCCGCTCTAGATCTCAACCTAGTCAACTACTCGTACACCGCATACAACCATGTCAGGTAAGTAAAGCACATCCATCCAACCCCGATGCCCCGCCAAACACTGTAATTAACCTGAACTCCAGACGCCGACGGAGACTCCCAAATGCACTCCTCTCCGGAGCTCGATCCCGATGATGAGATGTTTCCAGACGAGGCTGGTGGACCAAGCACGCCTACCAATGCAGCCACGTTCGCTCTAGATCCGACCTCAGAGCTATCACCTCCAAACTCTCAAGGCCCTTCACAAGTTCGAGAAGACCCGTTCGCCGCTGCCTACTCCGGAGCAACACTGAATGCTAACGGAAAGAGGGTACATCCAACCACTGCGGCGACAATGCCTACCTCTGCTCCTTCGTCGACTGGACAGTATGTGCACAAGGCGAGTGGATACACGTGGGATAAGCCAGAAGACGAGCCCGGCTATGACTGGTTGAATAAGAGGGCCCAGGAGGAGCATGCTAGGGCATGGGAACAAATAGTGGATAAAGGTTCTATGATCAGAAGTGAGTTTCCGACACGTATTTCCGGACTGGACGTTGCCTAACTCTGCGCAGATCGATACGGTGATCCTCTGGATTCGAAGGTAGCAGTGTCGAAGCGATAAGCTCGCTTGCAACGTCGTTCTAAGCAAGGAACAATGACTGAGTGAATATTTGCATACGACAGCACTTAGAAGCAAGGCGTTTGGCGCATGAGAAGTTAAAATTTGGTCTCGACCGATTTAGTATTTGAAGTTGGGTTATGGGGAGAATGCGAAATGCATCCTCGCTGGATCTCATTATGATGAGAGCTTTTGCTGCCAACATCCAGCTTTGGGAGTCTTAGTTGGTGAAACAATCGGTGCTTTAAAGACCTAGCAAGTGGAAAAGGTAGTTGAAATACTGCCATTGTCGCACCCTCGCAGACATACTGATTCCTGAAGCTCATGCTCGTTTTCCAGGCCCGTGCAAGGCTCAGCATTTGAAAGCTTCCTGTCATCTCATATCATGATCCCGAACGCCACTTGATGCAAAGTGAACCAAAGCGCCCCAATATCACGACAAAATATCCTCTGAATCATTCTACTAATCGCTTTCATCCCCATCAGATGCCTCATCCTCCATTCTGTCCGGCTCCCGCGTTTCAAGCAGGTCCTCCGTTAGTTCTTCACCATGTTCCACCTCTATCTCGTCATCTTCCTCGACCTCATCGTCCTCATGATCCTCCTGATCCTGCTGCTCCTCATCTCCTTGATCCTCCCCATCATCTTCTTCCTCGCCAGACCCTGATGCATGTTCCCCAGCATCCACACTCGACCTTCTAGCCCTCTTTGCCGCGCGAGGGGAATCGCCATCCTCTGCACCATGCCCATTCAGCGCCCCACCCACTTCGGAATTATCGCCAACATTCTTTTGTGCCTTCTTTTCTTCTCGTACTTTTTTTCGATATGAGTTACGCTTGTCGCATTGGATGGCGTTGTATTCTATAAGTCGTTCAGCATTGTTCAGGACCAGAGTCACTGGTTGACATACTATTTAACTCTGCTTCCAAACGAGGTAGAAATGCTTCCAATTCCAGTTCCTTGATAGCTTCGAGCACGTCTTTCGGCTGTATCGTTTTCTTATTTGAGCGCATGGCGTTGTCGTTGGCGCTGTGTGGAGTTTAATTAGCTCCCTTTCTGATAACATATATACATGAATACGAGAACCCTGCTGGACCACGTACGTGCTAGTGAGGTGATTGACAAAGACGGTGGCACTCTTGGACATAGCCAGTAATGCATCTTTCTGTATCTGTGTATTCGGAGGAAGAACGCCTTTCGCAAGTCTCTGCACCATGGTTCTGGGTAGACTTAGATCCTGACATTTCGTGAGCACAGTTCGCACTTCTGCGCAACGTCGCATACCTCAACGCTCAATCCATCGCTGGGTGCTGGTTTCGATGCAGGCTCATCGGTGGAGGCCATGGAGGCGTTGCTTTTCCTCGCAGGCATTGTGGGTGGATATGTGGGAATAAATCTAACTCGATTGATTTACGGACGCCTGGTATCGCTGGGTTATGCGGGTAGATTTGTGTGTTTGGCGTTGCGAATGAGGCTCAAAGGTAGGTTGCGGACTAGGGCAGAGCACGCGTCTGTGAGTGCGGCGCGTAAAGTGGGTTTTTCGGTTCTCGGCTGCGCTTGCTCAAGCAACCTGACAACTGCATTTCATTTCATTATCCTTTTTTGCTATAATTAATCTAAGACGTAGCCAGATAAGAACGAATGAATATGAGGAGTGAATTACTCGTTGCATTACATAAGTATCCCTATTCAACTCTTTCATCGCGAAGCCATCCAATCTTCTTCAGTCCACGATCAGACCGTTTGGAACACCATAATCATACCTTTCGATTCAAGATCTCCTCGGGGTCACAACGAGTATACCTACAGATGAAAGTCAAAGAGCCCTCATCTCTTACGAAGTCGTCATGTAGGCGATAACCTTGACCTTGTGTTCCATGCCCAGGGTCGTCCAGGTCATCCTGTTGAGCATCGTTACACGTTCGCGTTAACGCTACGTGACACTCCTGAGGGTGCACCAAAAAAAAGTCGAGTTCTAGGACGCTTCGATATGCAGATAATCCAAGATGTGCTTCGAAAAAGCAAAATTACCGCGGCACAGTCAGATATGAGCTGTAAGAAGTAGGGTGCCTTACTTTCGCCTCTGCTATCGGCTCGCTATGTTCTGTACTGCTGGACTGGCCCTCTCAAGCTAGTCCTGAGTGTGGTTTGGGCGTAGCTGTCAGAACTGGAGGGTAACACTGCCCGATCTTTGTTGGTTCAACGTTTCTCGCGCGTTACTAGGTCGGACCCACGAAGCCACAACCAAGCAGCGTATACTAAGGCGTCCTCGAAGATCAGAAGAAATCAGAAGAAGATCCTGATGTGCAATCTGCAGCCTGTCGCAGCCATGCAGTAGGCGTCCATTGAACTCCAGCCGTCGTACGACTTCTACCAGTATGATATACAGCTGAGGTAGGCACTCCCAGCGCTGGAACCCATCTATCGCGTGGATGGCTCAGGTTGGAAAGCACGTTTGTACCCAGCCGCCGCCATCATCACCTCCATCCGTCTTTTCATTCAGACCTCTACTTCATTCGCCCTTTCCCTTTCCCTGTTCCTCTTTCCCCTTTCCCCTGTCCCTTTCCCTTTTCCCTTTCCCCTTTCCCCTTTCCCCTTTCCCTTGCTCTGACATGTTTGAGACCGTCTCGCTCCTTGGCACCGGCACCGGCAAGCATCTCCCTACCACGTCTTGTTCTAAGGTGCCTTCGAGAGTGAAGTGCCTTTCAACCTTTATTTTGGTCTCTGCATTCATACACTCGTGTGCTTTGCAGGCATTGTTCCATACATCATCATGCGGTCTTCTTCGCCGTCCCTCCGCGTCGTTGTCGATGATGCCCAACAGAGGACGTATGCTTCGGGCGACCAGGTGAAGGGTAGAGTCATCCTAGAACTTCACAGGCAAGAGCAGATCAAGTCTTTGAAACTGAACTTCGTGGGGACATGCATCACCAAGGCCAAGAGACCTTGTTTTGTGGAAGGGAACCCTGGCGGTGCCTCCGAATCGTCGACGAGAGAATACAGCGATCGAACATTCCTGTTCAACTTCGAGAGAATCCTCCTCACTAAACTTGCTATTGGTTCCAATCTGTATTCGTGGTCTTTCGAATTCACATTCCCAGAACATACGCAGACTCGCCACTCTCGCTGGTTTCAGCCACGTAAATACATGAAGGACTCCCATTCTTTACCGCCTTCATTTGATATCCACACCGATGAGCCGGGAGGCGAGGCCATCATCGCATATCGTGTCGAGGCAAAACTCATCCGCTGCCGAAAGGGCAGCAATAAGGCTTCTCAGACGCTGTCATACTATCCAACGTCACGAAATCCCCCAGTGGAGCCCAGAATTTCTACTCGAAGTTTCGGCGATCGTGCTTTGAGATCCTCAAAGCCAAAATCAGAGAAGCGCACCCTAGCTCAGAAGCTTCTCCAAATGATGACTCGGAAATCTTCCCACCCTACTCCCAGCATACGTCTTGAACCGATACTATACTATCCAGAAGCGGTAGCACCAGGGCAAAGGATTCCACTCTCTTTATCTCTCCGCCGTCAGCCTACAGACATGGACAACCAGGAATGTACTGTGGACAGTCTGTGCGTAGTGATATCAACCCTCACCCGTTTCGTCTGCAGCAAAACACTTTCTCATCCTCCCGATGTGGTTGTTAAGCACGTCAATTGCATCTCGCGAGGAGATATCAATCTCGAAATGCCATTCGATACTCCCACTGAGCTCACCCATGATTTTTGCCTAAGAGATGATGCGGAGTGCATTCCGACATTCAATAGTTATAACATCTCGCGAAAGTACACCCTTACGATACGCATCGGTCTGAAATGCCAGGGCCAGGACTATCATATCACTTCCACTGTTCCCCTGGTGATCTTACCTCGCAGCTATCTTCCATCCGAGCTACAACAAGGAGAGCTCGATGAATTGGTAGTTGATCCTCTTCCACTTTACGCTCCACCGGCGCCAGAATACACAGAGTCGATCATGTCAGTGTCTCCACCTGCAACCCTATTGTCAACCGTCTTTTCAGAGGATCCTGGCTCAGAATCGTTGATGTCAACATCTCCTCCTTCAACTGTGCTATCCTCCCCGCTTTCAGAGGACCTGCAATCCGATATTTATACCTTCGACTCTGAGCCATCGCTACTGTTCACGCCCACCGCGATAACCGGCTCGGAACTGAACTCTGCGGTTCAAGATGGTGAAGGGTCGTTATCATCTACAGCATTGGCTCAGAGAAGGACTATGCCCTCAAGAAGACACATCAGGATCGAGGATACGGATATGAGGGATATATCGCAACACGTCATCCGGGATGTCTTGAGTTGAAGATCAGAGCCCTGTATCTACGGCCTCTCCTTTTTAATTTGGGATATTCGTACGAGGGATCAGGCGCGGAAAGGATGCTGTTCAAGCGTGCTTGAACTCACGGAGAACACAGCCATAAGGTGGGATACGTACACTCTCATGCCTTGGCTACGCTGTGTCTGAAATGAAGCAAGGACCAGAAATGTGGAGCCAGCTTGCAGGATCGATGGAGATGGGCATGGCTGGCCCGAGCTCTCCGACAGACCCCGGACTTTTCATATTATCTTATCATGGTATCTTCGGCTTATGGTTTCATGGAATACCGGCATCGCATGCATTGGCATTTTACGGAGTATATGGTATCTATAGATAGATTCATTGTCATGATCATGGATGCGGGAGGGTTCAAAATAGCATAGAATTGGGACAACGACACGTGGGTTCTGTTTAAGTATATTGGTGATATGATAGATATATGTGCATTTTTTCGTATATAGGAATACGGAAAAAGGGAAATAGTCAACATTGGGTATAAAAAAGTCTTCCCAAGCCCCCTATCCCGAAAGGAGTAACCGGTCCAAAGCAATGAAGCATTAGAAGTCGGCCGAGAAATTTCTTACATCGTGAAGAAGTGTGTAGAAAGTGTGAACAAGGGGGTAATGAAACCCCAAAAGACCTTCGAAAAACACCGTCGGAATAACCCAACCCTCAAACCCGAGAATTACTCCCTTCATCAGCTGTCACCGATATCCCAACGCCAGTAGAAAAGTGTCAATTGCATATCATATCCCGTTGACGTCATTTCCGCAAAATGGTGTCAAGCATCCGAGCTTTTCAGTCTTTTCAACTTGACATGATCATGATCGAATGGCAATCGTAGAGATTAGTGAAGATAGGAGCAAAAAGTCAAGTGGTGTTGGACCACTTCGGCTTACATGCGACCATCAAGCACCTCAAAGATGCCCACACCCACGTGTCCCTCGACATGGGGCCTAGGTTCCAAAAGCTCCAGCTCACTCCCGAAGCTCCGCCTCTCCTCTTCCATCTCGATCTCCATGACGCTGGGCTTTCGCCTGAGCAGCAGCAGCGCGCGGATCGAGGAGTGCGTGCTCGAGGTGGAGCGGTGGGAGTCGGGGGACGAGGTCCGGGTCAGAGGGGAGGTGGTGCCGGTTGAGGAGGAGGGAGAGGTGGAGCGCGAGTTGCGGCGGACGGGGCTGAAGGCTGTTTTGAGGCGGCGGAGGGAGGGGGTGCGGAGGGGTTGGAAGGTTTGGAAGCGGTTTGTGCGGACGGTTGGGGCCATTGTTGTGGTTGGTGATGGGAGGGATTGTCTTGATTGTGCTTTACGTTGAAGGTGGTTCGCAATAGGCAACAGATCACCGAGTTACTGGTAATGTGTCTTGATTGATTGATTGATTGATTGAGAGTGAGTGTTGAGCGATCAGGTCCAGCCGAAAGCAGGTGTCTAGAACTTGTAATAGTCCAGCGAATGTCTTCTTTTCTCTTCACAGCGAGTGGAACGTGGGTCGTTCAAATAGTAGGTAGAGTCGACCTAGCAACGAAGGTGTGTCGTGCCTGAGGGAGGGGCAAAAACGACGTATGTGTGAACTTCTCAGAAGTCTCGGTTTTTTTCGGACAGCGAAAGTACCAGCCCAGTCTTCCAACCAGGAAAATCTGTCTTCCTCTGCAAAGTGCCCGAAGGAAAGATGAAGAAGAGAAGAATGAAAGAATGGAAATGGAAAGGAAGGGAGGGAAGGGGAAAGGGTAATATGGATAAGGAATATGGAACGCAACTCAACCCTGCGAAGGGGGAGGGGAGGATGAAGGTGCGGGGGGAGCACAAATAGGCAGGATTGAAAGCAATTCCAAAGCAGAAACAAAAGTGCAATCTCCTCCGCCCTTATTATAACACGACGAGAGAGAAAAGCATTCCCGCAGCCAGCACTGGCCCACGGCCGGACAATCACACACGAACTGCCTCCTCCTTGGATCCCAAGGCAGTTCGCCGTGTCACATTGACTGAACCGGCAAAGGGATGGACAGGCTGGCTCCAGCGCGGCGGACGCACTAAGCGGACGGGTATCTGGCTGCGTTGATGATGGCGTGTCGTGGGCTCGCCAGCGGCCACCCAGCGGCGCGGCAGCCGGTTTCTGAGGGACGAGCTGTGTCGTGTCGAGAGAGGCAGGCTGTCTCATCGCCCCCGCCGCCTGTCTGCCCTGGCTCCAGCCGTTGAGCGGGCGAGCGAGGCCAAGCCGTTTTGCGCAGGGGATGTGACGCAGAGCCGAGTTTCACCACCCACGACCGCACGCCTCCTACACACGCCAGATGCGAGCGCACGCCAGCTCCCCATTTTCGTCTCCGCTGCTGCCGATGTTAGACGCGTCGAGAGTGGAATGAGGTACGTAAAGGTCCACGTTCAACGTTCTACAAATGGAGAATGAAATTAATGTGGTCCACCACGTCCAGCGCCGTCGCTATGCACCGCTAGAAGAAAAGACCATGATCCACCTCCCCTTTATGCCCAATCCCAAATGCTCATCATGCGGCCGTCTCTGTGTGCCACAATGTACAGTAAAATACGAAGCGAGCAGACCCAAGAAAAGCCTCCTCCTGTCACGCTGCTCATACCTTGTCCATCCTACAGCACCTCGGTTTCCCTAACGCTTCGTGTCAGACAGCTCTGCGACATCCGATCCCGCATGCAACTGTATGCACGGTCTCCGTTCTGAGGCCCTTCCCAAAAGACCCTTGCTCCCCAAACAACAGCTTGTCCGTCATGTTGTAGATCATTGCCCTCGGACACGAAACATCAACATCAAAGCAGCACTCCAAATCGGGAAATCCACCCAAAAATCTCGCCCTTCCTAGACTCTTTTCACCTACCACTAGGCCGTCGTTGTGTGAAACTCCTCCTGATACTCTCGCCCCATACAGAGTTGTCAAGGACCTCCAAAACATCTTGTGCGCTGACACTACTGTTGGCCCTGCTGCGCTCCCCACCTGGGTTTGGTTCTGCTTCGAGAGGGCTTGGCGGTCTGCTTATTGCTCTGGCAAACTGCCAGTCTCTACTGCCATCTGCAGGAGCAATGTATGGTGAAGCCTGTGGAGAGACGGCTCTTGTTGGAGACTGTGATGGCGTATGTTGAATAGAGTTTGCTCGACTCCTCAATGCCATGTCCGGCGGTGGTGACGGTTGTCGAATATCGGTAGCAGTAGTACGGAATGCCGAGTTGAGAGGCGATAGGTCGACAGGTGAGTGGAGCGGGCTAACATCTTGTGCTCGTCGCGCATTCGTTATGTCTTCATCATCAACGTAGATCTCCGGTACTGTGAACTGCGGCACTGCTGTCATGCGCCCTGAACTCTTGTGGTCCATGACGCGCCTGAATCGGCGAGCCCAGAATAGTGTGTCGAAGAATCCCACTACGACATTTCGTCGGACTGCTTCGTCGACACGCTGCAGCCGTGCTCTGCGACGAAGGAATTCTTCTAGCCTATATTCAAATGTCAGTTCATGTCGGCACGCAGACAAGAAAAATGGTTTACATACCTCAAGCTCTTATTGTCGTTGATGACTTTGTAATGAGCGAGGATCATGAGAAGGGAATTGAATGAAATGCCACGATCGGGATCGCTTGACACTAGGACTTCTTCGTAGAACGTATTCATGCGCGCTCTTCTGCGTCGAATCTCGACAACCGGTAGTTCGGCTAAACGTCGATTCAACTTGGCGAGGTCGATCTCAGGGGCTGGTTCATGTCCTTGGACTGGAAGTTCCGAGAGGCGTCTGGACACACTGCAATCCTCAATGAGTCTCCGGACAGAGAAATCACCGTCGTAGATTCTCATCTCGAACACACCCGAGAGTTCCTGTGCCGAGATTAGCTTTTGCAATACTTTTGAACTAATTAGAACACTTACGCCAAGCAGTCTAGGGAAGGCTTCCTTTGATATATAGCCTGAACCGTTGGGATCGAACTCAGCCCAGGCTTGCTTGAATCGACGAATCTCCTCCCTACTGATAACAGACAGCCCGCTGCTTCTTTGATACACGTAGCTGAAGCTCTCGTAAATGAGCGACACAAACAAGTTGACGAAGATGTACATGCTTAGGATATTCCAGGATATGAACAGAGCTCGTGCCCAATCTGAGCTTCCGCAATCTCCATCGAAATACCGTTCACCCACCGTACACAATGGCGGCGTTATGGTAGCAAAGTCTTTCATGATCTGGTTCCAACCCTCTCCAGTGCTCGTTCTGAAGAGTAGAATTAGAGCTTTGGGTACATCTCTGAAATTGAGATTCCCACTCTCGCTTCCGTTGAATCTCGTGAGACCAAATGTTTGGGTGAGGGCGATAGCATAGACGAGGAACAGGACGAACCAAGTGGCAAGTAGATTCGCAATTGTCGGCAGACTTGCTGCTGCCGTTTTGAACAGCTGATCAAGCTGGTTGTTCCGAGGGATGAGTAGGAGAGCAATGGAAACCAGGCATAGCTTGTGAAGCTGCATATAGACCCGCTCTGAAAAATTCGTAAGGAGTAAGATCGAGGTGACAAACGTTCCAGACACGGCAAATATTGAGTAAACGTCCCACGAACTCTTTCGGAAACGATGCCACGTCAAACCGACGATACGAATGACCACGTTGGCAATGTAGAGAAAAGTGAGGAAGAGGAAAATATAATCTGAATGGTTAGCAGGCAAGCATTGCTAAGTGAAGTATAATGAAGTCTCACCTCTTGCTCGGTCCCATCCAAAATAGCCTGGATACCATTCCAGACATAGGAGAATGAGATGTAAGATCAGCATTCCTGTGATGAACCGCTGCCAACGTCCTGTCTTCCGGACAGCTCGACGATAGCACCATTCTTCCCAACTTTCCCTCTTCTTGGTAGATGATGGTCTCTTTGAAGGTGACACTTGCCGGAGCAGCTTCCTTAATTCGAGCCAAGACCGCTGATCCGTAGTAAGAAAAGCGACACCGGTTTGCTCTGTATAGTTTCGCATGAAGACAGAAACGAATAGAGTCAACACGAAAACCGCTCCGAGCAAATTGAACATGACAAAGAAAATAGCATTGCCCTGTTGTGCAAACGGTTGCGGCTGAGTGAAGACTCCAGTGATACTCTGTGCTGCCCATTGGACGTCAATCCATCCTTCTTGGGAAACAATCTGGAAGAGAATGAAGAGTGAATCGCCGAAGTTGTCAAAATCGAAGTAAGGATTGGAGGCTTGACGGGGAGCTAAGACAGCCCAATTGTAGGGTGTGCTATTGTATTCATTGACACAATCTAGAAGGTTGAAAATTGCAGAGGTGCCATCGTTACAGTTTTGCATCCTACCATTGAACAGGTTCAAACCATATATGGCAAATGGAATGAGCAAGCTCAAAGAGACGAATGCAGCCTGGGTTTTGTGTTAGCTTAATCTGAGAGCACATGATCTGCAAAACTTACGGAAACAACTTTCCATCCAGCTCGGAAAATGAGAGAATGGAAGTGATCCCGAGCACTGTCACTAACATTGAGGAGTCGCAGTGCCCTTAGAGCCTTGAATGCACCGACCGTTCGAGTGACTTGCCCTTCATTCAACAAAGACGTCACAACGTTGATCCAAAGTGTGATGAGCACCACGCCGTCAATGAAACCCCAAGAGCCTCGAAAATAAGCATTTGGAGTCCAGAAAAATCCATCCGCGATGACCTTGATGATCGCTTCGACTGTGAACAGGATGGCGAATCCCATGTCGGTGAAAACGAACCAGTTTTTGACGCTGAACGTATGCGTTAAGAAGTAGTTTCTTTGATACAGCGGAGTGGTAATGCAAGCCAAAAGGACCATGGCAATGATCGCAGCATATATGAAGGCCGAAAACGCATACCAAACGGGAACAGAGGGCGCTACACCCTCCATGCGATCCCCGCCACGACCAGGGCCTACTATACGTTGGCAGAGTTTACGGATCGGATTATGGGGTCGGAAAATGAAGAGGGACACGTTGTAATTCGGATGCTTGCGAAGATAGTCCCTTTGAGCTTTCTTGCGTCGTTCCGTAGCGCTCACCACCTCCTTAGCCATTTGTCTCGGATCCAAGTCTTCGTATGCTCGTGTAAACTCTAGAGGCGAATAGAATGGATTTGGGTCGCGGTAGCTAATTTTGCGGAGAAGACGGGTCCACACGGCTGAAAAGAATCCTGCATTGGTAGTTGTAGTAGGAGCAGAACGAAGTACAGGTTGCGCTTCCTCATGAGTTGGACTCGTCCCAAGGTCACCAGGCTCATCGAGGAAATCTCGGACAACCGCATCCTTTAGCAACATCTCGGCTGCAGCTGAGCCATAATCTAATGGATCTTTGCGTCGTCCCGTGGCTTGACCAAGTTTAAAAATAGCGGAAAGAGACAGGTTTCTATAGTCATGAGTATGAAGCGCGTGTAAGCAAAATTTGATGACCTTACCCGTAAGATGATTCCATGCCATGTTCTTTCTTCTGAAGAAATGCCTTTACTTGTTGAAGACGTTTTGCATCCTCCGAAACGTCGAAATTTTCCTGAATTACAGCAATAAACATATTTAGGACAATGACTAGACAACGATTAGTCTTGAGCAACTTTGCGGCATCTTTGGCGGACTTACAGTTGGCGAATATGAACCACAGAATACAGAACGCAGCTCCAATCCAGGCGGTATTGAACTCATCCTCATAGCTAGTAATATTGTACATGATTGCCGTCCAATTCTCGCTGGAGAGGATTTGATACATCCCTAGGAAGGAGTTATAGATCGTAAAGAAGGTCACCTCGATCGGGTTTTGGTTGTTGTCTTGTTTAGGTATTTCGCCGCGAAAAATTTGGGCAGCAAATATCGCGGCTAGGAAAGTGAGGAGGAACACGAAAAGAATGAGGTTGAGTAGACCGCTAACATTACCCAGCACAATCATCTACAAAACAGTCAGCCATCAGTGCGTATTTAAGAATTCAGCTGATACCCACAATGAGATCGCGGGTTACGGGTACGGCTAAAACCACACGATAGATTCGGAGAATTTGAAATATTGTTAACCAAGCGTAAGGTCTTCCACCATGAGCGTTTTTGATCGCGGGTATTTGTATGACGGTAGTGATGATAGCGAGACCTAGGTCCACCAGATTTCGCTTTCCTCGGAAGAAATGCCGCCAGTCTACCGCGAACCGAATAATGATCTCCACGAGCAAGATCAGGGTGACACCAGTCTCTGAGATGTTGATAAAATATTCTCTGTTTGAGCTCATCGATGCACTCCTCAATGACTGGCACACCAAACCGTAGGCGATCACAACGATCCAGAACCAGGATGTCTTCTCGTAAAGTCGCTTCAAGGTGCTCACTCGACGCTTCCGCGGAGTATTCGTTTCCTCCTCCATCATGGGTTCGCTCTCTTCTCCAGTGAACGCGCTTGCTTTACTCTCTTCCCGGATGACTTGAAAAGAAGATGTGATCACAGCAATGAGCAAGTTGATAAGCCAAAGACTCATGATAACAATGGCAGATGCGAAGAACAGCGCTCCCGCAAGATAGTCACTGTCCGCCACCATATACAGCAAGTCGGAATAGGTGTTCGAGGACATTATGACGAAGACTAATTCAAGCGATTGGAATATATTGTCGAAGCTCTGGGTCCCGTTATGTGGATTGCCGGCTTCAATGCACATAGACCCTTTGGGACACAGAAAACCTTTGTGAGTCTCAGATCCATAGTCGTTGGTGGCCTTGATGAACGGCCTTGGATGCCCATCGTTGTCCAGCCACCCACCGCACCACTGATTAGTATTAGTGTAATTTTGTATGTGGTCAGGATCGATCCAGACACAATTGCGTCTAAAACTAGATTTAAAGCTCTGTACACCGATAATGGCGAAGAGAAGCCAGAAGAAGCTGATCAGGAACGCAACATTAACTAGGAGCGGAGCAGCTTTTTTCAGGCTTCGTAAAATGACCTAACGAAACCCATTAGTCACGAATACCAGACAGATGAAAAAATCTACTTACCGATGTACCACTCGTCAGTAGAAGAAGTCTGAGAATGCGTAGGCAACTGAGCATTCGAAAAACGTATGCGTGTTTACTTGACTCGACACCAAAAACACCAAGAAGAAATGCTATCCAGAAAGACACGACAGCGAGAAAATCCAATCGATTAAAAGAATGTCGTAGGTAAGCTCTGTGAGCAAGTCGGACACGCTGTTGTTGCCGAGAATGCCCGGGCTGGTCCGGGTCAACCGGGGCAGTCGTAAAACTCCGAATGATAGAGGGTTGTTGAGTATCGAAGGTCGAACCGACCTTGATGGAGGATTGACGTTGTGGGCCAAAGAGTGCGCGACTTTTGCTCAGAACCGCTTGCGTTAGACCGACTTGCCGATTAATCGTGCTATATTCGATTGGATTAATAACGAAACCGGATACTATGGTCCTGATCACAATTTCAATACTATAAATGATGAATAGACCTAAAAGGGCGTAGTCTATCCAACTTGATCCCCATTTGCTGGATCGGTGAACCACATTAACGTCACGGCTGGCGTCGACGGCCAAGAGAACAGTTTGAATAACGATAAGAAGGAGCAATAGTGGTTCGGTAACTGGGTGTACAAGAAGATCGCAGAGTTTTAATCGTAATTTGTTGTCTGGAGAAAAGATGCCCAGTGACTTTCCACGTAGCGGATTCGGTTGAGGTTGCCAGGGAAGACTTGGCCTTCTTCTTTCTAGTGGGGATTCCGGTTTCTCAATGGGCGAGTTAGGGTCGGAAGGGCCATCATGTAGATACGCAGGCAGTGCGGGAAACGATGGCGGCTCTTGAAGCCTCGCATGTTTCAAAGAAGACTTTCTTCGAAGCGTTCTCTCAGCAATTTCGGGCTCGTTACTGATATTGACGACTCGTTGAGACACATTCCGCATGATAGTACCTGCCCGAGCCAATAATGGAGACTCGGCAGTTGAAGGTGAAAGTGACCTCTTCCTGGAGCCTGCCCGTCGAAGTCCTGAGTTGCCGGTTTCTGCATTGTGTAGGTCGTCCCCTAGTCTCGAGACTGGAGAAGTTGCGTCTGGCGTTAAGAAACGAACGCTTTGAAAACTTGATCGATCCTGTTGACCTAACGGTGTGGTGGGTGTTGCTCCACTGATGGGCTGGAGATGCCTTTCGTCTGTTAACCGCGCCGTATCCTCGTAGACGGGAGAGAAGTAACCACGCTCTTCAGATTCCTGCCTTGAAGGATGCGGGTCACTATCGTTCCTGCCACTTGAGGGTGGTGTTTCTATCGGGGGGGAATGTGACGGTTCTCCCTGGAAGCTGAGGCCCGCAAATCCACCGATGGCAGCTTGAAATGCGCCTCCATCCTCCAAGGGCGAGTAACCTCCATCTTCCTCATGCGCTGTCCCTCCTTGCCCATGAGGAAAGGATGTGTTGATGTGAGGTCGGGCAGCAGTTCGTGTCGGACTTGGTGATGCTTCCGCTATTGGCGCATAACGAGAATTCCAAGATCCCCTCGCTGTTATTGATTCCGGACGTCTGAGTAGATTTCGGCCTCTATCGCTCAACGTTCTCCGATGCTGCGCCGCTTCTGTCGTGGGAGTGTCATCGTCGTCGTCTGGCGGGCGATTCAAGTCCTGTAAAGGTATCGATTGAGGAGCTGGAGGGCTTCTGCGGTTATATTGATCCTGGGAGGCCATTGGAACTGCCGGCGCTCCACTCGTATCGACAATTATTCATCGGGACGTAACTTTCAGCTCTGAAGGGCATGTAGCGAGTGGCATGGGCGGAGGATCGATGCGACGTCAAACGAAGGTAGGACAAAACACGGTTTCGAACAGGACTGGAGGGACCCAGTGGGGAGGGCGTCAGTTGGGGCGTGTGGAGGATGGTATGAGGGAGAAAAGGTGTGTTATCGTGTATGGATTTGTCGGGATGATATCTATGCGCGTCCCACGACTTCCAAGTTGCGCTAGAACTTGGTGGTTAGTGTACTTAAGGAGGATTAGGGCTGCTCCTTGGCCACGCCCGCAGCAGCAATCAGGGACCAAGGGCTGCTGATTGACCTACAATCTTTTTAGCACAGCCACAACCACCCGTATCATGAAGTGCAACAGCTATATGGAATACGGGGCATGAGGTAATCGGGGTTTTCGTTAGGTCTTTTTCTACAGAGGAACAACAACCATTGGAGGTAAGGATTGCGGAGCATCGCTCGTGCTCTAAAGTATTGCACCGGTGTCAGCACAAGGGCCATGGATTATCTAGCATGTGTCACTTTGAAACAGAGCATCCTTCTAGGTAAAGTCATGGTTATTGTCAGCTTGTCTAACTGGTAATACACCCCGAATGCGTCCTCACTCTTATTCCTATGTAGCTTCTGGGAGGGGCGGTGGGATTGACTAGGGCCTGTTCGAGATGGGGACAACCCGCGGAACGATGGTCCATGTGTTCGTAGCATGTCGTAAAGATGCAGATGGAGACAGGCATATCAAGTTCCACCAAACCGTGAAGGAGAAATGGAAGAAGGTGGCACAATAGCCAGTAGGGGTCGGCATGATTGCATTGGAATCTGGTAGGGGACCTTCATGACAGTGAATTCAGCTGGCACTGCCGTTTCAGGAACTGGCGGCCTTCTAGATTGGCCGGGGAGGGCCGCTCGGATCGGCCGCCAAGCCTTTTGAATATTTGGTGAGGCAGTTGCAGTCATTGAAGCCGACGCCAGACGCGCCAACCTCAAAGACACACCTTCCACATCCACCGCACCCTCGCCACAACCACCTCGCAAGTCGCTGGGCTCCACCCGCCCGAGGCTGTTCTGCATCGGCACCTATCATCACCAGCAATCCCACGCCTCCACCGCTCCCTGCTCTCGTGGTCATTAGGGCAAGGCACCATTTTCTTCACGCGTCGCCGCCGAGCACGCTCCTGCCAACATGGTGTCTCGAAAGCGGGTGCGAGACGAGATGGAGGCGGAAGAACTGCCGCAGGAACCAAGCACCCTCGACAAACTGCGCAACATGTGGGAGTTCGCCAATCTCATGCAATACATTTACTTGTTCGGAGATGCCGTCAAAATCAAGGACGACTTCGACGTGGAGGTACTGCATCACACTCGATGTCACCCAGGCATTCTTCTGGATGACTGCGGCTCGTTGAAAAGGTGCTGACGACATAGCAGGCGCTAGAGACCGAATGCCTCAGACCACAGCCGTCCCAGAGACTCGCAGAGATCGGCTTGACCCTCCTCAAGAATGTCTCCTCCCACAAAGGCTTGACGTGAGTGCACAACCCAAATGGCTTTGTGGAATCGATACTCATCCAACGCAGACCCGACATCTTCGATGAATACACGCGCCGGCAGTATGTTGCAAAGGCACCCCAGCGCAACCCTTTTGGCACCGAAGATACCCCCGGCAAGTTCGACGACTTCGACGTCTTTACAAAAATACGTGTATTACAGCAGCTATCAGTATGGACGCTACATAATCCGAATAACATCAGAGAGAAGATAGGTGCAACGGAAGCCGAGCAATTACAATGGGTAAGAGATGTGTGCGACACCTGCCAACATCATACTGATCTATTTCCTTAGCGCATGGAACCCTTGAGTTGGGACATTGATGATCGTGCCTACTTCCTCTTTGATGATAATCGGCTCTATCGTCTCACCGAACCAACTCCACCTCCACCTCCCGCCAAGGCTAAGACGAAGGCGAAATCGAAAAAGTCCAGGGGTACGCGAAGTAGCAAGAGGAGAAAGGTTTCTACACCCGAGCCTGAAGAAGATGAATACAATGAGGAGGAAGTCTCTCATATCGACAACCCGGAACTTGCAGATAATGGACTCGGTGGTGCTAAGTGGGAATGCCTTTGTATCACATTGGAAGAATACCAGGCTTTCATGGACACGATTCGGAAATCTAGGGATCCCAATGAGAAAGAGTTATACCGACGTCTTGAGGAACAGGTTTTGCCGGCGGTTATCACGAATGCCGAGGAACAGCAACGTAAGGAAGCCAAGAAGTTGAAAGACCTAGAGGTCGCTCAGAAGCTTGCCAGCGCGAAGAGGTCTAGTAGGATTTCAGCAAAAATGGAGAAGCGGAAAGAGGATGAAGAGGCTGCTGAGGCGGAACGGAGACGTCAAGCTGATTTAGCAATGGCCAAATCAGAACAGGAGAAGCAACGCAAGATGGAAGAGGTAAACATAGTCATTGCCGCCAAATGGGAACTCACTCTAATCATTACTTAGGCACGGGAGTCTCGTATGATGACTCGTGAACAACGTCTCAAAGAGCGTGAGGTCAAGCGCATTCTTCACGAAGAAGAGCTCAAGAAGCTGCAAGAGAACAGCGAGAATCTTGAAACCAAGGAAGGTCGACTTTCTGAGCGACACCTCAAGGCTGAGATGAAGAGACGCCAGGAGGAACTGGAGAAACTTGCTGAGCAAGAGGACTGGGTGTTCGATTGTTCAGTCTGTGGCCTTCACGGAGAGAACCTTGTAAGATCATTCTGCCAGTTTGCAAAAACGGCGCTAATGTCCCACAGGATGATGGCTCTCATAGCATTCAATGCGAGAAGTGCAATGTATGGCAACATAGCAAATGCCACAACATCACTGTGGCTCAAGCAGAAAGAGATGATTTCCACTTCGTATGCAAGGATTGCAAGCGACGTGCGGAAGAGGCTACGAAGCAGAAGCTTCCCCCCCTAAAGTTTCGTCTCACTTCCTCCTCACCAAAGACAGGCGAGTCAAGCGCACGTCCTTCTGAAAATGGGTTTGCAAATTCAAACGGCACTTCGCTGCCTCCAAATCCTTTCGCCCCCCGGAGGCTCGACTCGGTACAGATTCTTATGCCGCCAACCGCTCCTAACTCATCCCCACCCCGTCAACCTCAGTCTCTCATGAATGGACCGAGCCTTTCCCCGCGAGGTCAATCTGTCGGTCCACCCGGCATTCACAGGTCCGAAGCAGCATATGGAGTTTCTAGGAACGGTGTCAATGGGATGTCTCCTTCCACGAATCCACGCCCATATTCCTCTGGACAACCGGGCGGTATATCGATCGCCAATGGTTTCCCTACCTCATCACCACCTCAGTGGAATAGCCCTCGACTTCCTCCTCCAAGTGCCTTGAATAATCATCAACTCCCCTATCCACAAGCCAACGGAAGTCCTTACGGAACTCAAAATTCGTTCATACCGCCCACACCTCACGATCCGTTTTCCAACAGCTTCAGCCGTCAAGGACCACCATCTGGAAGTCCCGCCCCTACCTACTATTCACCCGTAAAGCATTCCCCGGCTGCAACTCCCCAGCATTCAAATGGTATTCAAAACGGCAATGCATTCACACGTAGCCCAAGTGCTTCATTCCCGCCGTCCTCTGTCCAGCAGCCTTCATTCTCACCTATTAAGCAAAACTCGCCTCCTCTTCCGATGTCGCCACCAGCCCCAATGCATCCTCATGTCGCTACCTCCCCAGCGCAAATCCTACCTCACCCAATGTCTGGTATATCGCCAGAGAAGCACGATGCTGCGAGGCCAACGTCTAGTCATAGCGTATCTGAGACGCCTATTTTACCACCTATCCGAAACCTCCCCCCAAACGCGAGTCCTCAGATCTTGAGCCCGCCGCTTAAGAAGATGACGCCTGAGAGGCCACGTTTTGATGGGTTTAACGGCCCTCCTTACTAAATATTGAGCGTTGGGCGCGCGTATTGGACACCAATTCATGATGGCTTGTATGCCCCGGTTGGCGAGCCTAGATTCATAGTCGGAGTTGTTTTGGGACGTCTATCCTCTATATACTCCATAGCGGCATGCAGCTGCAATTGGTCATGAGTATGGGAAACGGGCGAACGGCTCCTGGGAGCTTGACGGTCGGTTGGATTATGTACGATATTACATCACGATAGGCGCCTAAGGATGGGGAGGCATCGGCTATGACATTCACGATGCCCCCTACCTGCATCACATTATCAAATTAGAGAATTATATGATTACTTTTATTGAGAGTCTTGGCTTTACTGTGTTGGTGAACCAAGTTTCTTTCGTATCTTTATTAGCAAATGTGACGTCCCACAGAGGCGGAGTTTCTTGGGAAAAAGGATGGTCGAGAGCTAAGCCATAGGCTCCCTTGTTTGAACCTGCAAAAATCATAGAGAGGGGCAAGTGCGAAACAGTGAAAAATGTCAGATAGATAAACCTTATTCGAATTGTAAGATAGGGCCATAAAATGGAATAATCCTAAATTAGGAATCTAGATACAGTAGCCAGTAAAAACTCCTTCGAGATAGTTTATATTGCTTCTCCTTCTAGTGTTGCCGGTGGACGATCAGAGGAAGTACACTGGTTGACAATCCTACCTACTTACTTCAAGCTGGAACCCCATTTGGAGGACAATAGATCCTAGCAATTACACCGACCTTTGCAAAGTTCTGCTCAAAGGATTCTCTCAGAGCCAAGAACCAAGGAATGGAAAAATAGTCCTTGTAATAGTATATTGCGATGAGTTCGAGACCGGGGAAGCACGTTTTGTGATCCAAGAGATCATTCAGCCACAGAAGTGTCTTGTCGTCAGCTCTAGTTACTCTCAAATGCTTAAGTGACGCAGGTAACAGTCGATGGGCTGGAGTGGTGTGACTGTGCTCCGAGGCACTGAGTATACCAGCTTGAGGTGTGCCGATGACCGAAAGATGGTTGAATTCTCGAGGTGAGATGATTGATGCTTCTAGCTCCATTGACGGTAACCATTCATCTGGCAGATCCAGGCTTTCTAAGGACTGATGAAGAGGTTTCAGGGCACGGATGAGGTTCATGTAGCTCCAATTCAATCCGAAGGGTATTCTCTCCGGATTCATGTTGGGATACGCATCGGGATTGTGAAAGAGACAAAGGCTTCTGAGGGAGTAGAAGGTAGGAAGGAGATTTCCTAGCATTCTCACACAAATGGAGTTTTGGATCAAATCTTCGGGCGAACTCCTCAAAAACAGTGACGTTATATTTGAAAATGGTGCCGAAAGCACCGAACAGCTCCTCGCAAAGGGTTCTATCTCTCGAGGAGTTGTGGAACAGATCAAGGCTGCATAGGTTGGGCGTCATGGCCAGGAGTATTCCAACGTAGGCTGGCTGAAAGCCTAGGTCAATATTCTCGGCCCATTCGCCGATGTTACCGGTCCAATCCGAGAGGCTCATCGCAACTTTGACAGCACGAACCTTTGTATCCAAAACTGGGTTCTTGATACCCGAAATTCAGGAAGAATCGTCCTTATCCATATTGGTATCACCAAGAGGAGTCTTTGCTTAGGGGTCAACTCGCCCATGATTTGTGCCTCAAACATAGATACTTAAGTTTGGAAGGGTCGCTAGAAGGACTGTGCAGTAGGCAACGTTGTCAATGCGACTATGTGATGTAGGTAGCTCTGAATCATTTGATGTTCACAACTGATGTAGCGATTCTGCTGGAACTGCGTTACGTTAGTATTAGGATTCCTCTAGAAGAATTTATTTTGGGGCTGAGCACCGAGTCTTTATTTTAGAACGACGGCTACATGAGACAGACACACATGAGAAGGCAGAAAAGTGTAAGATGATATACTTGAAACTATTAAAATGACGTGGAAATTTGGGAATTTAAGGATGTAGAAGTGAGGATCTATAATTGAAAATGAAAAATACAGGTTCGACTCAAGAAGTCAGTTTATTAATGTTAATGGTTCCCCGGAACAGGAGCCCAGCTCGAGTGGTTTTTAAATGACTCACTACGCTTACAGCTTTATTGGCAGCCCATTCTCAGAGAAGCTGACACGCATTCGCCGACCCTAACGGCGAACTGGCTTTGAAGACCGCTTTTTATAAGCTTTGAGCTCCTCTTGCAGGCTATCGCACATCTCTTGCAGGCTATCACGCTCCTCTTGTAGGCTACCGCGCTCCTCCTGTAGGTCATCGCACTCCTTTTGTAGGTCTTTGATGTAAGTCTTCTTACTCTTCAGCTTGTCTCTAAGAGTCGCAATGACCTTGTTGCACTGATTCATACAGTGAATCTGCTCTTCTTCTTGGTCGCCCATTCTCTGTCTTAAAACAGCTATTTTTTCCGAATGTACCGTTTTTAGAACAGATACTTCGTGACTATGCTGTCCGATTTTTTTCTCTAACACCTCGATTTTCGCTTTTGCCTCAGATATCTGCTGAACTTGCTGTCGGGTGTTTTTCTCCAATGCTCGGTTCTCAAGATGGAGGTTTTTCTCAACAAGGCGTTGCTGTTGGCCATCCTGTATGAGATCAGTTAGTTTCAGAAACATTTCCTCTGTGGAAGTTTTGCTGAGCAGGATTTGACGCATATTTACTTGAAGATGTTCAAGCTGTTTGGCGACATCCTCTTTATCGGACTGCTGCTCGGCCTTAACTAGTCGTAGAGAGACGTCCTGATTGATGACTGCGGCAGAAATCATCGCCATGCCGTTATGAATATCTTCAAACGTGGTTGCAGGTTTGGAATCCATCATGGATACTGAACAGACGAGGTTTGCGTAGAGTTGTGTTTGGTGGTCTATAATGCTTGGTAAGTGCTTTGGATAGATCCTTCCCAAGAATAGTTGGCGTAGAATAGACTCCGGTGGTTCTGATGCTGTTTTACAAGAGTACTAAGCTGACTATTTATATTTTTGTAAACACCGGTTTGTAAATAAACAATGTTTGGGAACCAAACAATTGTTCATATATGATTGAGGAAGAGAGGAAGACAATTCGAAAGTAACAATAGGCCTCGTTTGGCCAAAATCTTCTCGGAGAACTGAAAGATGTCAGTCCCATTCCGGATAAAGTTGACTTGCTTTTCAAAAGGTTCGAGGAAAGTCCGGTGCCTAGCTTTTTGGCACCATTGTGATTGCTCATAGTTGCGATGACTCAAACGGCGAAATCACGTTCCTAGGAGTGGTGAATATATAAACGCGCATTAACACCTAATCACCGCGGGTGCGATATCCATCGCGTGCTTGAGCTCCAAATTGATGGTTTTCGAGCCTTGAAGTCGTCGTTCTTGGAAACCCTCAACCCAAAAATAGTGCGACCACCAGGATCTAACTTAATCCAGAACAAGTCCATCATCATCATGCCCGCAACGCGCATCACCATCGCTCTCAACGCGAAGCAATCTCAGAAAGCTCCTCTCCTCCTCCCTGCTTCGGCATCATACGATCCTTCGGCGACCAACTCAATTCGTTCGCTCGTTGTCAAAGCGGCACAGTCAAAGCTGCGGTTGAAGAAGACCAACAGGGTATTCGTTGCTGGAACCGGTCAAGAGCTTCTCACAGAAGCCGACTGGAAAGATGCGGTCGAGGATGATGTCACGCTACTTGCATCTGCTGGAGAAGAATATGTTGGGTTGAGGAAAGAGTCCTCTAAACTTCATCGTAAGCTCCAAAATTGTTTAAGTAGTCCTTAAATGCGACTAACACATTATGCTCAGCGGATGCAAATCCAAACTGCACAATTACTATCTTGGCAGAAAAGGCTCCCGTAGACCAGCTCTCTGTTACCCAAGTCGAGACGACCGCTCGCACCCTGCCGGGAATTGTTCATGCTGTAGGTCAACCTGACTTGCACCCAGGCACGAAATTCCCCATCGGCGCCGTATTTGTGTCGCATAAATGGATACATCCGCCATTAATAGGAGGCGACATTGGCTGTGGCATGGCGTGGTACAAGACCAAGCTTTCTCGAGCTCACGTAGACGGTGACAAAGGCAAGAAAGTCGCAGAGAAGCTGAGAGGTCTCGAGGGCCCTTGGCGTTTCCAGTCGGACCGCGAAAAATGGCTGCAGGATACTGAGGGGAGCTGTTCAGCAGGAGATCAGTGGGATAGTGCCTTGGGAACGATTGGAGCTGGAAATCACTTTGCGGAGATCCAAGTCGTCGAGTCTTCTTCAATGCCGGCTAACGATGAACTCGGACTTCATGAAGATGATGTCATGCTTCTGGTCCACTCGGGATCAAGAGGATACGGTGGGAGTATTCTCAAAAGCTTCACCTCAGAGTCACACACAAGTCTCGAAGAGAACAGCGACAAGATGAAGGAATATATGAAGGAGCACGATCGAGCTTGTCGATGGGCACAGGCCAACCGAGATCTAATCGCTCTTCGCTTTCTGTCTTGTCTCGAGCCAGGTGAAGAAGCATGGCACTTAGGTCAAAATCCCGCAAATGCCGAACGCCTTGATAACAACGACATCATATCGTATGCCAAGGCACACATCCAAGAGCGAAAGGTCGTTGATATTTGGCATAACAATGTCGAACGGATAAATTGGCCACCATGTCCGCCAAACAGCTCTGAAATATCACCGATAGATGAACAGACGTTAAGACTGTCTTCTGTGGATCTTGATGAGGATCAAGGCAACGGCAATTGTTTTTATATCCACCGTAAGGGTGCAGCTCCCACATATAATCCCAGCACCAATTTACCACTCTCCATTCTTCCATTACCTGGCTCTCGCGGAACACCGACTATCATTTTACGACCTTTATTCACCGAAGCAACTTCTTGGGGTTTCAAGAATGCGCTGTCGCTTGCACATGGAGCAGGAAGAAGCATGTCTCGGGCCAAAGCACTGTCATCACTAAGCCAAAAGTACAAAAATCCAGGTGTGCTCCTTCAACCTAGTCCTGGGTCGCAGACGCAAGCTAGGAACAAGGGAGAGGATGTTCACGGCGGGACGTGGGTCATCTGTGACGAGAAAGACCTTGTATGGGAGGAGGCTCCCGAAGCTTACAAAGACGTCTATGCTGTATGTGATGACCTTGTCCGTGAGGGCGTGGCCGAGGTGGTTGGCTGGTGCCGAGCCCGAGTGAGCTACAAGGTCAGGAATGATTTGCGATGAACGGCCTATCTTTGTGGAGTAGCAAGGTGTCATTGTCGCTGGGCCGGCAGCAGCATATACAAGGAAGCGTAGTTGGTTTGTTCGATTTCCGATTTTGAATACATCCGTGTCTTCCCATTCAGCCTCGACGAAGGAGATTGGGTGAAAATGACGAAACAGATGGGAATTGCTGGTCAGACATGTAAAGGTAACGAGATAGAAATTTCCTTCAGCAGACTCGCAGTATTAGGCAATCTGCCAGATTTGCCAAGGTGGGATATCCATATTAGGTTGCGTCACTCGCATGCCAATCTGCCACAATGGAATCTCCGGTCGCACAGCTCTCCTTGTTTCTTTCTGCACACTTCTCATTTGTCGATGCTAAGCGCGGAGCTTCGTGCGCCATGTGTTGCTGTCACGACGGCACTCAGCGCGTGAAGGTGGTCAGCTCAGCCCCGTGCACCGCTCACTGGAGGACAGATTCCAAAAAAGAAGCGATGCACTGCGCAGTGAAGGTGCAAAAAGCTTGTGCCCGGGTGCAATGTTTCCGCAGCTAGTCATTGGTTTGGTGCCTCATCCCCTGCAGCAAACGTTTCAGAAACAGGCAGCGGCCGTCAGTGCTCCAAAAGCTTAGCTGTGGCCCTTGCAGCGCGCCGTGGAAAACAGCAGCCAGTATCGGCCGACTTCGATCCCCACTTCTTAATTTGGATGTAGGCAAACACTGTGCCGGGACGCCCTTCGTATTGCCAGGGGAGTGGCTGAATTCGAGAGATCACCAGCGCGCAATCGAGGTGGCTGTTGCATGCCTTGTAGTACGCCGCTGGCATGTCAAGTGAATGCAAACGCCCATTTATTGCTCCAGCCCCCAGACGTCTTCAACGTTTCGTGTCACCCGTCGAGTCCTCCATATCTTAAGCCAGATTTCTGCCTCTGCCACAGTCTCTCCTCGGTTCTTTACTCTTCCGCTATACCCAGCAACCTGTCTCATTTCTGTCTCTGAGTTCAAAACAACGGCGATTTGAAGTGAGTTAACGTCAATCACATGCCCTGACTTGGCCACTGCATCACTTTCCAATTTTAACTTTAAAGTCTCGCGCCTCTGCGCTTCTCCGTCCCTCCACCAACGTCGTCTTCATACCAAATTCCTAAATCTAATCCAATCCTTGTAGGGAACTACTCACCAAGTCAATTCTCACCAAGATGCGGTCATTCACTCTTCTCTCCGCCCTTTCGGCCCTCACCGTCGTCAGCGCACAAAGCAGCGTAGCTGTCAATGCTCCGGTCGTGACAAACAACCCTCAAGGTGCTAGCGTCTTTGCGACCCTGCCAAATTCGAATAAGAACACTGTTCGTGGCTCCGTGTACGCTGTGTCAGACCCTTCCGGCACCGGTGTCGATTTCTCTGTTACCTTTTCTGGTCTTCCTATGGAGGGTGGCCCATTCTGTAAGTGATTGCCTTACTACTTCGTTATTAATACGGCAAGGCTAATGGTATGTCAGTATACCACATCCACGCAAAGCCTGTTCCTGCCGACGGAAACTGCACTGGCACTGGCGCCCATCTCGATCCATACAGCCGCGGCGAGACTCCAGCATGTAACCCCGCCACCAAGCAGCAATGTCAAGTTGGTGACTTGAGTGGCAAGTACGGAAAAGTGAACGGAACCGGCTTCTCCGCCTCGTAGGTGATCTCGAACAAGGCTGCTTGGCTGTAGTACTCATGGTGTACAGGTACAAAGACGAATATGCCTCATTGAATCCCGCAAACCCGGCGTACTTTGGCAATCTCAGCGTCGTTGTCCACTTCGCTAACAAGACCCGTATTACTTGCGCGAACTTCTCAACCAACGGAACGGCCTCAATCCCATCGGTTGCTCCCTCCACGATCCCTACCGGAATCCAGAATACCACGTTGTATGCCACAGCAACAGGAACAGGAGGTGACAATAGTGGAGCCAGTGTTGGCGGTAGCACTGGCACTGCCACGCCACCTAACCCGACCGCTCCTACGTCAACAGGCGCAGCTGCCCTAGCTGGATTGAGCTCCGGCGCTTTGCTTGCAGCGGTCATGGGAATGCTTTTTTAGGACCCTGATTTCCTGACCCAGGTCCTTTGCGTGCATCATGGCGTTTTGGGACCATAAATTGGTTTTCTATGTTGTTCTTAATAACTTATTTTTTTGGTATGGATGTAGAATGTCAACATTGTCCCTGCCGAGGGGAAAATGAAGACACACCTGCGTACAGCTTTTCTTCTTCTGCAGACGGATACCCAAGTGGGCATAAGGTTGAGATTAATGCTGGAGAAGTCGATAAAGTACGATTGTATAGTAAAATTGAAATGCGACAGCCATTGAGGCGTGACATAGACAAACACTTCCCAATGGCATCCCAGAGACGTTCGAAGGATCTGCACAAGGAAAGTGACAGCGTGAACCGTGAAACAGGAGCCTTGGCCCGAAATGCGATCGAGAAACGTTTCTGAAGAAGCTGGTACGTCGACTAGTGGAAAGCTTAGCTTCTGAATCGAACTAGCATCCCCCGATGTGAAACCCCTGAAACCGGGTGATGGTTCTCACGTGACCTAGCCTTCGACGTGCATCTTTCGCGACAGCAGTCGTTTCAAGCTTCAAACAACCTCCCCCTCAAGCTAGATAGAAAAGACCTACCCGACCCTCCACCCGAATACTGTACGTCGCCTCTTTCCAGTATCTCGAACAAGCGCCTTCCTTTACCTCCAGATTCATTGACAATGTTCAGCAAACTCTCCCAAAAAATCGTCCTCCACAAAGTCGGTCTCTCCAATATCACTCTCCCCTCCCTCCCCGCGAAACCGGCCTCAACCAGCAAAAATGCAGATGGAACTGCCGCGAGTGCGGATGGCTCCAACTGGCCATCGAATCCCTTCGCCAACGTGACGGTGTCGATGCCGAAAGCTTTACAATCATGGCAGACGCCACCGCCTCCTCCCGTCATGGTGCAGGATCCACCCATCATTGGGACGCGAGCACCTACGAATCCGAAACTGAAGTTTCCGGCTATGGATTCACGGCCGTGTGTAATTGTGTTTTTGAGGTTCTGTGGGTGTCCTTGTAGGTGTTCCCCTTTCCCCTCTCCAGTTCCGGACCAAAATCCCCGTGAATCTAAGACTCTATTTGAACAATTGGGAACGGTGCTAATGACGATCTTGCAGTCACAGAAAAACTCTTCCTCTCCCTCCGTTCCCTTAGCACTCGGCACCCCGGAATCCATTTCATAGCCATATCCCACTGCACGCCCGCCGCCACCAACGCATGGGTATCCTCCCTCGGCGGCGCCTGGAATATTGACGTCGTAGTCGATCAGGCTCGAGAGCTTTATGCGCTCTGGGGGCTGGGCATCTCGAACTATGGACATCTGCTCAACCCTAGTATCGGGTATAACCAGTATTTGCTGGGCAAGAAGGAAGGGGTTTGGGGAAGGCAGGTTGGTGAGGGAGGATGTAGGTGGCAGGTTGGGGGTGCGTGGGCGGTGGATTCGAGGGGGATTGTTAGATGGGGTGCGGGGATGAAGAGGGCGGATGAGAGTGTGGAGTTGCTAGACGGTGTAAAGGCGGTAGGTGGTTAGGCATTTAGGGGCCAAAATCCAAGGGGTGGGATATGGGATTGTTGTGATATTATGATACCTTTGATCGTTGAAGCTTGGCTTATTTTTAAATTCCAAATCCTCACCCTTTCTTTGTTCAAACATTTGGTGAAGGGCAATTTGATTCCTGAAAGACCGGGAAAGAAAGTAGCAGGACTCTTCAGCATCAAATCCCAGCAAAGATATCACCAAATCAGGTATGTTCTTGTAAAGCATATCAAGATTTGCATTGCTGATATTAAGCCTATAGGAACACTCTAGATACATCTAAACTTGTTATAACCCCAAAAATAAGGCCCGATATTAAAGTAGATTTCCGGTAGAAAAGCTTGATATGTCCAGCCAGATCTGAAATAAGAGCTTGATTTGAGGACAGCAGAGGCAAGTGGAGTCTTCACCATCCATTTACCATTCTCCAACTTTCCCTAGTTCCGGACGTCTAATATGGGGACTCGCCCAAGTTATCATACCTTATTACTCACCAGTCCCGATGGCCGTCAAGCTATTAACCTCCACACTCAATTCACTTCCCTCTCAATATCCGTGCTTCCCCTTCACAATCCCAAAACACGGGCCTCCCTTCCCAAACATCTTGATCAAATCCCCAGAAATAACGTCCGGTCTCTCCCAAGCCGCAAAATGCCCTCCCTTATCATTCTCACTCCAATGCACCACCGGACCTAGCGTATATGCCCAAGACTTGGGGACAACCGTGAGTTCGCGCGGAAAATGCGCCAGTCCCAACTTCACATTCGGGATCCACTCACTCAATCTCTCCCTGGTCGGGATCTTGGGAGTGGGGTTGTGGGCAACTTCATAATAAATGCGTACATGAGCATTGGGGCCTGCGGTCGAGAAATAGTAGATGGAGACCCAGGTCAGGATTTCGTCGTCGGTCCAGGGGTAGCCGTCTGTCCAGTCGTGGAGTTTCTCATAGATCCACGCAAGGAGAGCGACAGGCGAGTCGGCGAAGGCGTAGGAGAGGGTTTGCGGTTTTGTGCTTTGGAGGAGGCGATAGCCCTGACCTTCTTCCACGAACCATTTACTCCTGTCGAAACCCTTTTTTTCTGTATCGGAGTACGGCGTTAAGGCGTGCTGGAGTGCGAGCCCGGGATGTGATGAGAAGGTTGGAGGACTTGCCCGGATCATGTTCATGTGGCTTGCTAAGCACGATTCTGGGTAAAGAAGACCGATTGCGCGCGTCACGTAGAATCCCCAGTCGCCGCCCTGGGTCACGTAGGTCGTGTAGCCCAGTGATTGCATCAGCTTGTGGCATACTTCGGCATATTGAGTGGCTGCGAAACCGGGCTTGAGAATCTTTTGGCTGAAGCCAAAGTTTGGAAGAGAGGGGGCTACTACGTGGAAGGCCGGTGTGGTTGAAGAGCCTCTTAGTAGAGGGAGGATCTTGGCTACTTCGATAAAGGAGCCGGGCCCTGGGTACTTCTTAGCGTCTTTCTCGAATCAAGGAGTAGAGTTGGGATATAATCGTACATCCATGACAAAACAGTAGAGGGATTGCGTTCTTGTTCGGGCTGACTTGGTGTACGAAATGGAGGTCAATTTCTCCGAATCCATCTACTGGCACTTTCGCCCTGAAATTCGAGAGCTCGTTCAGCCCTTCTTCGTGCTTCTTCCAGTCGTAGCCACTCTGCCAATACGATGCTAGTCTTTTCACATCGGAGAGTGGTGCGCCGTAAGGCCATTGATCCTGGGCGTCAAGCTCATCAGGATATTCACTTAATTCCAATCTCTTCTTCAATCTCTCAATCTTCTCATCAGGTACTGATACCGTGTAGGGTGTTTCCATTGTGGGAAGTCAACTGTCCTACGGAAGCTTACTATATTGTGAGCACTCTTTGGGTGGTTTGTAAGAATGATCTTGAGGTTGAATGGAATCGAGTTTTAGTTTCGACATCGGCCCTAGTTTATGTACCCCTCCCCATAACGCGCCCTTCAAGTCATAGTAAAGAAATTGACATCATCGTCGCTGATTCTGCCTCCTCAGCTGGCTTAACAAGCATACTCAACTAGTAAGGTCAATATATCCGTTGCCGCTTAGGTATTTCACTAACGTTAGCTTACGATAGAACTTCATGCTTATTAATCATGCCCGGGACGCCATTTTCCAACACCGTGAAGTAAAAGGCCCTGATGTGGATGTTGTATTGCCGTTGATGTAAGATGATGCCTGAGCACAGCGAAAGATGCTAAAACAATTGTGGGTGCTTGGGCCAGAACGCGATCGGTGATGGTGTTACAAGTGTGGCGTGAAGGACTCAGCGCTTTCTTCGCATCGACTTGCTTCTGTGCAAACTCTCATCCCGACCTCTCATCTATTGTGAATATCCTAATTCTTGATCATCATTTTCTGGGTCTGTCGCCGGAAATGGGCATGCGTGGGGCGTGGCATTCTCAAGCTTCCGTGAGTTCAGAATCTGAGATACCTGTCGAATATCAACTTCTCAACGTTTGCCAGGTGTGAGATCTTGACTCTGGATCCACCTGTCTCGAATGATATTGTCACCCGAAAATTGGTGTAAAGCTTTTGTGAGAACAGTTTGTCGCATGTTGGTGACGTTTACCGGCCACGTACAAAACATTGAGGACTCCTCATTAAAGATTCAATGGGTCCGAACATCAGCATTTCAGGTCTACCGGAAGAGCTCAGCATAAGGGTGGCATTTTATTTGAGCAGGCCTGACCTCTTGAGCCTTTCACTTGTCAGCAGGCAACTCTGCCGCGCTGCCCAAGATGTACTATATACGACACCCGTATTGCCATTAAGACCTAAAGGGAACAAACTTGCAACACGACCAATTTCCCCAAAGGTAGTCTACCTTGTGAGAACCCTCTTACAACGTCCAGATTTGGCACACAAGATCCAGAGGCTTGTACTCCCCCTGGATCTAGGGATTGACCGACCAGGTTACCGTGCAGCTCCGCCACGTGTGCAAATTGATGAAGATACCAAAGCCCGAGGAGTCCAAGTCATACAAACGCTCCTCAAGCATCATTTTAAGGTAGACACATGGCTGAATGATATCAACTTGGGCTATCAAGCGGCATTTTGTGGTCTTCTTTTGCTTCTGGTGCCAAATTTAAGACATCTCTGGATCACACAGTATGGAAGAAGGTTTTCGATGCCATCAATATTCGATGAGCTTTTCCGCCGATGCCTAACACAGAAGTCGGATATCCAACGAGTTCCTGGTCTCCAGCATGTCGAATCGTTAGCGGTTGAACTATGGAATCTCCCAGAACTTTTGCTTGCACTTCCGTCTATACGATCGTTGGGCATAGAAGGTGGCGGGCACGTACTCAATAGTACACTTGAGACGGGTGATTTCCCTAACCTGACGGAGCTACATTTGATGTGTCCCGTAGAGAATCACGCCATTTCTCGGTTTCTTACGTATATTGAGCGCACACTACCACTTTTCAAGAACCTAAAAAAGATAGTTTTAGACCTGATCATTGTACCCGAGTCCTTTTCATTAGATGTGGTGCAGCTGAATATCCAAAGGCTGTTGGATGCTCTAGAACAAGTTCACTCGTCGCTGGAAATTCTGGAGATATCTCACGAATTCTTAGCGTGTACCCTCGACATGATTAGCTCACTTCAGATGCTCACCGGTCTACGTCACTTGATCACGCCCCAAATGGGTATACTCGCGGACGGTTACAAACTACCTCCTAATGAAAGTCTCCCTTCGTCGCTGGAGCTGTTGAGCATATCAGAGGCGGACGAAATCACTCTCGAGTGGTTGAACGACCTTCTGTCGCAGGTGACAGATTTACCCAAGCTCAGACGAATCGAGATCTTCTACTCCAAGAATTACTTCTCGGTGCCATGGTTCAGAGCGCTCAAAGAGTCCTTGCAAAGAGAGTTCGCGGAGGTCGGAATAGATGTTGTCATTTACTGTCCCCCAAAAATGGATAATCTGCACGCCGATTACGTTGTTCGCAACGGGGCTTGGAGCTGGTATCTGGAGCGTGAATCCTCCGAGGAAGATGAGAGTGAAGAAGAAGAGGAGGAGGAGGAGGAGGAGGAG
>AJFK01000639.1:0-156899 GCA_000467715.1 Hysterium pulicare CBS 123377
CGACGAGGATGACGAGCAAAGTGACATCTTCAAACACACAGTTGAAGAGAATGGCATTGACGAGGATGACCTTTTCGGCGATGAAGGCGATGATGAAGGGGAAGATGAAGGGCCGTAAGCATTTTCACGATGTCAATCGGGCTGTGGCTTTGACTGACACGTTGACAGGAAAATCCGGAAGCTAGACGACGAAGAGCTCGATTCTGGAGACGATGAAGGGAGAAATGATAGACTACTTGACGACGGTGAAAGCCCAGTGGAAGTGGAACAACAGCTCAACTATATGGATGCCGACCTTGCAAGACATCCTGTGCCTGAGCCCAGCGACAATGAGGTTGGTGGGAATCTATTCTGAATACTACTTTTGCTAATGGCCTTTCAGCTCTATCTATTTAAAGTCCCCCGCTTCCTCAGCATCGAGGCCTTCGCATGGCAACCCAAGAAATTCCAACCCCCTACTACAGACCATCACTCCAAAGGGGCACCCTCCGAAACCTTCTCCGCTTTCAATACGGCGATGACCACAATTCGGTGGCGTCGCTCACCCTCTGATTCTTCTGAACTCCAGTCCAATGCCCGTATATTGCGGTGGTCCGACGGCTCTCTAACGCTCCAATTCGCCTCCGATCCTATCAATCAGTACGAAATAAACGCAAACGAGCTAGCACCGCCTCAACACAATCCCCGTAAACCCACCCCTACCGCATTATACTACAAGCAAGGCCGTCCACCAGCAGGCGCCGACAGCCACAAAGAAAGCTATACATATCTAGCTGCGCCGTACGAGACTGCATCAGTAATGCGCTTCACGAACAAGTTCACCACAGGTCTTTCCGTTGTCGCATCAGCAGACAGCAGAGATGCGGCACTTGAACAGTTACAGAATGCACTCGCAGCCGCGGCATCAAGGGGTCGCGAGGAAGGAGACAACGCCATCTCGTTCATCAAGGTGGACGAAGATCCGGAGGTCAAGAAGATGCAGGCCGAGGCCGCGCATAAAGAGAAAATGCGACAGCAGCGAACAAGAGAGAAACACGAGCAGCGAGAGCGAGAGCGAGCCAATCGGGTGCTTGGCAGAAGTGGAACGCGAACCGGCATGGGTCTTTCTGTTGGCGGACTCGAAGACGACGACCTTGGTGGAAAGAGGCCTGGGGTCAAGAAATCCAAACCCAAGACCGGGATCCGTCGTGATTGGAGCGATGATGAGGACTACGGCATCAGGGGCCGCACGAGGGAGGATGAGTATGATGAGGAAGATGACTTCATTGCTAGGAGTGACGAGGACGAAGAGGTAGTAGATGATGATGAGGATGAGGATGATGGGATTGTTGAATCGCCTAGAGAGAGGGCCAGGGCGCCCCAGAGTCCAAAGAGAAATAGGGGGGCTGATGAGGATGGGGATGGGGATGAGGTCGTCGCTAATCCGAGTAGGGCGAAGAGACGAAGGGTGGTCGAGGAGGATGAAGACGAGGAGTAGACTTCTTAATTGTTTCCATTCTTTGTTTCTGGCGGTCTCGGGGACAAATAGGGTTGGGGTGGTTTTAGCATTATACTGGAGTCTGCATATTTCGGATCCTGCTTTACCAGTGGAATAGGAGATATAGTAGTTTGACACTTTAATCGACGAATGATTATCCATGTCCATCGTCGAACTAAACTGACTTCAATCCCACAGATATCAAACTCCTTACATCCTTAGCTTGGAGCCTTTCATTTTCTAGATGTAGACAACTGTGTGCGCTTGGCTTGATCCACCACAAGTCCCTTCGACCTAGCTCATCTACTTTACTCTTCTTGAAGCCATTTTTCTTCAGATAACGAAATGGTCAAAACCTCTCTCCTCAAACCCATTTCGGCCTGCACATCAAAATCCAAACCCTCCCCACCACCAAAGGCGCCAACTCAGCAATGCATTTCCACACCCCTTTCCTCATGAACACCGAAGCAGCCTGAACCCCATCTCCAGCTTCAGCATCCCGTATCTTCAAACTCTGCTCTCTTCTATCTACATCTCCATTCAAGTCCCACAACTGCCAAAGCAAATTCCCCATCAAGAGCCCCTCCCGCCCCAAAACAGTCCAATACACGATGTGCCTGCTCGTAATGGCGGTCGGAGTGCCGCGGGAGGAAAGGAAGAGCGGGATGCTGAATGCTATGGTCTAAAAACCTAGGTTCTGAATTAGAGAGACTAAGGATGGAGCGTAACGGGGGTTGAGATGGAAGAGAGGATGATGGTTGGGGAGACGAAATAGTTCAGACCGCCGGCGACTTTGAGGGAAGCTTCTATCAGGAAGAGTATTGGAAGCGGGGAGGAGTGGGATGTTAAGAGTGCCATTTTGTGGATTGGGAGTGAGGTGCATGGGAAGGTTGAAGAAAAAAATGAGGTCGGATATAAGAATTTCGATTCATGTCGATTCCTGGATCCTGCCCTTATCCTTTTTTGGCACAAATGCAGGAGGATATCTGGATCTTCTAGATTTTCACATGCCAAGATTACATGTAAGGCAATACTATAGTGTTGAGTACTTTTGGATTCTTATTGAATTATGCAAAGGAAACTCGCCCAAGTATAGCAAGAGGAAGTATACTAGGATAAATCATCGCGTGACCGACCCACATAAATATCCATAAAGAAGAGACATCCGTCAATTACGAAGTCCAGTGAGGTACCTGTGCCTTGTCCCCCAAATCCCCATCCTTTCCATTAGCCGCAGTCCCATTCTCAATCTTCCCGGGCCTCTTGAAATGCGGTTTCAAAGGCTCCCAACTCTCGGCGTTATAATCTTCCTGCACTTTCTTACATTTCTTCAGGCCCCACTCCGTTACTCCGACCATCAAGCAGCTCTCAAACATAAATGCCATACTGCCTTCTCCAACTTTGGCAGGCTTTAGGTCGGCATTTGAGGCCTTCTCGTGCGTTGTGGCGTCCGGTCCGTGGGCGCTCATTACATTGTGGAGGGAGGCACCGGCGGGTTGAAAACCGCCCCCTGTTTTGGCGTCATATTGACCGTGGATGAGTCCCATGAATTCGGACATTGTGTTTCGGTGATACCATGGCGGTCTAAATGTATCTTCTTGGACTAGCCAACGAGGAGGGAAGATCACGAAATCGGCTACAGCTGTACCTGGGCGATCGGACTGGGCGGTCAAGACCGTGTAAATTGAAGGATCGGGATGATCAAATGAGATAGAGCCAATGGTGTTGAAGCGGCCGAGGTCATATTTATAGGGGTAGTATAGGCCGTGCCATGATACTACGTCGAACGGTGTATGATTTTGCTTGGCCTGGAAGAGGTGGCCAGCGAATTTGGATAGGAGATGCCATTCTGTATCTGTATCTTCGTCGAAATATGCGACTGGGGCTTGAAAGTCGCGGGCGTTGGCTAGGCAATTCGATCCAATAGGTCCCAGTTCAGGGAGTTGGAAGTGTCCTTCGTAAAGTTCGAGAATATAGCCTCGTACAGGGCCTTCAGGGAGTGTAACTCTATATCTGATACCCCTCGGAATTATGCAGATTTCGTTCGGTCGTACAAGAAGCTTGCCGAGTTCGGTCTGGATGTCCAATACACCGTGTTGTAGAACAATGAGGAAGTCTCCATCAGACGAGTAGAAGGCTTCATTAGCACCCATATCCTTACCAGCTGCAAAGATGTAGATGCCAATTCCAGCCTTCATTGTTGGATCACCTGCTCCTGCGACCAAATGGAGGGAATGGACCCAGTCAACTGATTCGTCAAGGTCGAACGGGTCCCATCGGAGCTGGTTAGGTATATGATATATCTTCTCATGTGGTTTGCTTTCTGGGTTGGTATTGTATGTTGAGGATTCTCGTGGTTCGAAATTACTATGGGATGAGGAGGGGAGGATGCGGTATAGCCATGACTGCTGATTCTCGGATCGGGGAGCCGTAAAGGCGGTCCCAGAAAGCTTTTCAGCGTAGAGTCCATATGGTGGTTTTTGTGGAGCGTTGGCTCCGATCGGGAGAGCTCCCTCTACAGCTTCTGACCTGTACACAAAGCAAATGAGCACACGACAACTCTCCATTTAGAAGTGAGCAGATTCATACTCATGGTAAGAGTTGAAGCCATTCTGGTATCGATATTTTTCTTTGGAGGCGAACTGGGTGGAAGGCATCGTGTTCGTCACAGTAATCCGGGTTAAAGAACTCAGTGAGGTTTCTTTCAGTCAAGGGTACGAGACTCTTTGGTAGGCTCTTCGCGGAGTCTTTGGCAAGGACCTTCTTAAGCAAAGAGGCCAGCGGCTTCTTCGGGTGTAGAGGCGTATAAGGGTCGTCGTATGCAGTTGAAGCCGTCATGGGCCTTTCCGCCATTCTGGCAATCCTCGGACCGGCTACAGATGGCAGAGGGAGAGGTGCAGGCGGAGTTGAGTCTTGGATGCAGGGCCGCGGCGGTGATTGGCAGGGGCCACGGAAGCATTCCGCGGTGTTCGCAGTTTGTGATGTCCTCCGCCATCGCAATATTTGAATACACCCTTCACCAGTATCTACTTGGACTCAGGCACCCTCGGCAAGAGCGGAGTGCTAACCGCTACAGCCCTGCCGAAGCTTACGCTTCAGACAGAACAACCCCGTACTGCTCTATTAGTGATTTACGTTCTCTTTCCCACATACCCAAACCCAGGACACTGTACCTGAACATTATCGACATTGACTCCAATTGAAAAACTAAACTGACCCCTTTGCGCAGAAGGCAAGCGTCTTCTGGGAACAGGAGACTCCGTTTTTGCACGACCCTGATTCATCTTACACAATGGCACCTCTCCGTTCCTGGTTTACCATACCAAAAGGCTCTCATTTCTCTCTAGCTAATATACCCTTTGGAATTATAAGCACACCATCAACATCCTCTCCACGTGTCGCTGTCGCAATTGGGGATCATGCTCTCGACCTCGAAGTCTTCGCGGCCCATAATGGCTTTTCCGCTCTCTCAACGATACAACCACACCAAGCCGTCTTCTCACAGCCTACCCTAAATGCGTTTGCAGCACTTGGCCGACCCATACATGCTGTTGTCCGCAAATATATCCAGAGCGTCTTTGTCGATGAGACACCATATCCTGATATTCTTAAGAATAACATTGCCCTCCAGAAGGAAGGCCTTTACCCTCTAACAGAAATCCAAACCCATCTACCTTTCAAGATTGGCGACTACACAGACTTCTATGCAGGCTTAAACCATGCATACAATGTCGGGGTTCTCTTCCGAGGCCCATCAAATGCCCTGCAGCCCAATTACAAGCATCTTCCCGTGGGCTATCACGGACGAGCGTCCTCTGTTGTTGTCTCCGGCACACCAATTCGGCGTCCAAACGGACAAATCTTAGAGAATCCAGCAGCTGAAAAGAAGCTACCTACTTTCTCTCAATGCAAAAAGCTGGATGTCGAACTGGAGTTGGGCGCCTTCGTCTGCAAGGCAAACAAGATGGGGGACCCAGTGCCGATCGCGGAGGCAGAGGAAAGCCTATTTGGCGTTGTATTGCTGAATGACTGGTCGGCAAGAGATATTCAAGCTTGGGAATACGTTCCATTGGGTAAGTGAAAGACGCACTAGCACATCGTGTCCGAAAGCTCATTTGTACAGGGCCATTTAATGCGAAGAACTTCGGCACCACAATCAGTGCTTGGGTTGTGCTCGCAGACGCTCTGGAACCTTTCAAAGTGAAGGGGTTAGACAACGATTCTGAAATCTTGCCATACCTGAAAGAGAAAAACGATGACAACTTCTATGATATCAAACTTCAGGTCGACCTCAAAAGTATGTAAAGTATCTTACAGCAATTAATTTCCCCCCACCTTCAATTCAGCTTCAACATAATTGGATTGTTGGGAAAGCTCTCGCAGCAGGAAAATCCTTTCAAATCCTGTCGCAGAACTCAGAGAGCTCTGCATACGGCAAGAAACTTGATACGGATAGTCATACCGATCACTTTGGCTTTAGAATCTTTCACTCACTCTGGCACACTACATGGAATGAGCAAACAAATGCTAATTATAGAACAGCAAAATCCGGCAACTCAACCACACTCAGCAAAACCAGCTCCCGAAATTTACTGTGGTCATTTCCACAAATGCTTACGCATCACTCCATTACAGGCTGTCCCATGCAAGTTGGAGACTTGCTGGGTTCTGGCACAATAAGCGGAGTGGAGCCATCGGAAAGGGGAAGTCTATTGGAACAGAACGAAAATGGCAAAGCTTCCATCAAATTATCGGGTGGTGAGGAAAGAAAATTCCTCGAAGATGGAGATGAGGTTACCGTTACTGGAATTTGTGGCTCTGATGAAGATGCCCTTGTAGGCTTTGGAGAATGTGTAGGTAGGATTGAGCCAGCGTTGAAAATGTAGGTCATGTTCATGCATAACCTACTTTTTACCGACCTGGGCATGGTGTAGTATCAATTACGAGCAGGTAGCATTTGGCGACGTTGAGGCAAATGTTGCGCAAGGGTAGCATGCAGGGGCCACACGGAACTTCACAATATGTAATTATAGCTACACAAACAAATCATACGTAGATAAGGACTAAGGGTCTCCATTTACACATGCCCTGTCATCCATCTTGGCAGAACAACCTCGCTCCCAAGCTCTCACATCCACTAGAGATGTGGCTGGAAAGAAATTCGACAAATCGTCTCCCAAAATGCCGATCTAAAGCGGTTAGAAGCTTCGATTGTTTCATGCTTCCCGACGCATCGACTCGACGTACCTAATGTACCTAATGTGCCTGACTGTGGGGAATACGGAATTAGACCGCTTTCCTATGCGCTTCAACGGAGAAGATGCCTCTGCACCTTCGAATGTGGTCTAGGCCCGGTTCGCCTTTCACTACGGAAGTCGCCCGTTGCATTCGCTCTTCTATTCGATCCCATCGGCGCCATCGGGTCGTCATCTGCGTAAGACTGCAGGTTGCCTTGACCATCGTTTCTCGACTCCCTTTTAGAGTGGGGTCTGGGGAAATCTGGAGATGATTCGGACTGACTAACAACTGCTCGGAAGAGGGGCAAAAACTGAGCCCGTGATGCTTCAGTTTTACTTCTCTGCTTCTGACTATATAGTGCTGAGGGCCTTCACTGCGGTTGCCTTAACTTCATCCCTTTACCCAACGCGGACGTCCTCCCTTCATTCAACCCTCCAGACTCGAAATGACGGTGCAAATATACGCATTGGCTGCCGTCAGCATCATCTACTTTGTAATCAAGTACCTAAACAGTACAGACACCCCAAAGATCAAGAATTTGCCCGAAATTCCCGGGAAGCCATTATTCGGTTCACTTTTAGAACTTGGTAACAATCATGCCGAAGTGGCGCAGAAGTGGGCAAAGAAATATGGACCAGTCTTCCAGGCCCGTTTAGGGAACAGGGTCAGTCATCATCTCTCCTCGGGATAATATGGTGAACTCGAACCGCCAACTCTCCCAAAAGATCAAGCTGTCCGGCCAAAATGTCATAATAATTTATGGGATGCTGACGGCGGCTACAGAGGATTGTGTTCGCCAACACCTTTGACTCCGTCAGACATCTATGGATCACTAATCAGTCTGCTCTGATTTCGCGGCCAACTCTCCACACTTTCCACACGGTTGTCTCCAGCTCACAAGGCTTTACTATTGGTACCTCACCTTGGGATGAGTCTTGCAAGCAGCGGCGAAAAGCCGCAGCAACCGCGCTCAATAGGCCCGCAGTCCAGTCATATATGCCATTGATCGACCTCGAATCTAATGTCAGTATTAAAGAGTTATTACATGACAGCAAAGGTGGCCAAATCGACATCGACCCGCGTTCATACTTCCAACGTTATGCCCTCAATACGTCTTTGACGCTTTGCTACGGCATTCGCATTGATGGTGACAAAGACGACAAACTTTTACATGAAATCACGGATGTAGAGCGAGCCATCTCCAACTTCAGGAGCACGAGCAACAACTGGCAGGACTACGTCCCGTTGATGAGGCTTTGGCCTACTCGTAATAATGAAGCCGTGGAATTCAGACACCGTCGAGATGTCTATCTCACCCAACTCTTAGATCAGCTGAAAGAAAATATTGCCAGTGGTACTGATAAACCATGCATTGTCGGTAACGTACTCAAAGATCCTGAAGCCAAGCTGAACGAAGGTACGGGAAATATCACATGACCAACCATCATTCACTAATTCAATTGATTAGATGAGATCAAATCAATCTGCCTAACAATGGTGTCCGCCGGCCTAGACACTGTGCCTGGAAACTTGATTATGTGCATTGCTTACCTAGCCTCCAAACAAGGTCAACGCATTCAAGAACGAGCTTACCGCGAAATTCTCTCTGCCTACCCTGACAATGATGCGTGGGAACGTTGTCTACACGAAGAGAAAGTACCGTATGTTACCGCCCTGGTTAAGGAAGTTCTGAGGTATTGGACTGTGATTCCAATCTGCCTCCCAAGAGTATCCATCAAGCCCATCGAATGGCAAGGCGCCGTCATACCAGCAGGCACTACATTTTACAGTACGTAAAGTCTCGGTACAAAATCTATGTCCCCGTCTTTGTACGTGCCGCTTATAATTTCATTACCCACATCCCACTTCAGTGGCGTCTGAAGATCAGAACACTATAAGCGGAAGGATTAAGCGGATTCTGGCAGTATCAAATCCCCTTTTTCGAGCTTCATGCTAACTGTACCCCTACCTTTAGTGAATGCATATGCAGCAGATTATGATGATAGCCATTTCAAAGACCCGTATTCCTTCATGCCCGAGAGATACTTGGACGCCTCTGATGGCTCAGGAACACCTCACTATGGCTATGGGGCTGGAAGTCGCATGTGCGTCGGAAGTCACCTCGCAAACCGGGAGCTTTACACAGCTTTCGTGAGGCTGATCAGTGCTTTCGAACTTCTTCCGCCAAAAGAGAAGCAAGACATGCCGGTTCTCGATTGTTTAGGTGCAAATGCCATTCCTACGAGCTTGACCATGGAGCCGAAGTACTTTAAGGTTGGATTCAAGCCTAGAAACAAGAACATGCTGGAGAAATGGATCGCGGCAAGCGATGAGAGGACGGAAGATCTGATTTGATGAGTATAAGCGTTACAGAAAGATCATGGCGCACTCGCCAGTTCTGGCGCAACTCGATTGAAAATTGGTTTATTGATGCATACCAGCATATGTGGAGTCTGAGAAAAGGAAATCGGACTATTTACTGTACACTAAAGAATTGACAGGCATGTATGGAATCTACCATGGCCACATTAGTATTTAAGAGCTCAAGAGCTTAAGAGCTTCTTAAGTTGAGAAATTAAACCCATTTCCTACCCATGCAGAATTAGACATCCGTCATAAACTATGGTTCAGGCAAGGCTTCAAAAACAATATTACGTTAAAAGGCCTTTCGCAGAGCCGAAATCATGTATGCATACTACTGCGGCATCTTTGAACTGGATTTGAAGGGGAGTGTGTTGCACGTGACGTTATGGGAATGGAGGGATGTATTAGTAAGCCTTCCCCGTCTTGACGTCGACTTTACACATTCATCCTTCATCTCACATACTGGTCATTTCCTTTTAAAACGATAATCAATCTTGCTCGACTTGGCTATTCATTATCCCATTCTCTTCCTTGCAATTCACCCCACCTAACTTCTTTTCTACTCCTCTCTGGCTATTCCTAGGTTTGACATCCAGCGCCTTGACTCACAATTACACGGATAACTTCCTTCATCACTCAGACCTTGCGAATATATCTAGGGTACTCCATGTAAGATTCAATCTACGTACCTAGACGAGACATATATATTACCCTATCCTGAGGAACTCATTCCAGTTACCGACTTTGCTCGACGTAATCAAATAACCAAAGCCCTTTCAAACCAAGATCCGAAGACAAGATATGCAATTAGTGTATACCACAAACTAGGGCTCACATCGAAACCTAGACTTTCTCTATCCACTCTTCCTTGTATTCGCACTAGGATATACGATACGCTCAGACAGAAGCAGGTCGGAATGAGGACCATGAGTCTGAGTTACACCTAAATTAATAATCATGGAAGCTATTGATCCACCGAAGAAGAAGCGAAGAGGAGGATCACGTAGAAAGACAGGTATTATGTTCCCCTTCTTCAGCTGGTCTTTGATGCTGATTACCAAATCCTAGGATGGTTGGTTGAATTCCTCGGAGTATATGTGAGTGAGTATACTGACTTGGTCTAGTTTCACATGCAAATCCCGCCATGCCCGATGCGATGAGAAGAAGCCTGTCTGTGGCAATTGCGAGCGCCTCAGTCTAGAATGTCGTCCTTCTGACTTCATTGCCCCATCCGCCTGGAGTGTGAGCATTCAATCGCTCGCACAAACTCAGCCACCTAAGGAGTCCCTGCCGTCAGAGTCAGCAAGTCTGCCAACATCTACGTGGGACGTCTTCAATCCGAACGGCCTCGATTTTAATACAAATGAGTCTCCAGATGCAGTTGACTCACAAACAAATGCCACGCCAGTTCCTCTAGCCCAGCCTCACCTCAATGTCGTAATAAATTCCGAGAAAGCTTATTTGTTGCACGTATTCCAGTCGACCCTCGCACCATGTATGGACCTTTTTGACCACAATTGCACTTATCAGCGCGAAGTTCTTCGCCGCATACTTAAATCCGAGCTGCTCCTTCACTGCGCATGTGCCTTCTCTGCCAGACATCTCAGTCTGGTAAAATCTGGAGAAATTTGGGCTCCTGTCGCACGGGGTTATTACGGGTCTTCCCTTCGCATGCTCATTGGAGTTCTGGGGAGCTCCAGTTCACAAGAGGACGCTCTAACCGCAACTTTGCTGTTGAGCAGCTACGAAATGATTGCTGCCCTAGGAGGAGATCATCGGCGCCATTTCTTCGGGGCCATGATGCTTATCACAACTGGAGATGTAAGCGCTCGGTCTGTGGGTGTCGATAGGGCGAACTTCTGGGTGTATGCCCGTCATGATATTGTTGTTGCGCTTTGGAACGAAAGACCGTTGCTTCTGAAGCCACCCAAGTGGAATGTCAGTTTACGAGAAGGGGAGACTGAGGAAGATGCATTGGGCAACCAGCTCTTATGGCTGGTTGCGAGAGCTGTAGATCTGACATTTGGGGATAATGTATCCGAAGGAGACTCAGAGGCCGTAGCGACCGAGAGGGGCGAACTAATGGCCGATGCAGAGAGATGGTTCCATAGTCTACCTGTGACGTTCCATGGGATCAGGTATGGTGAGATATCGGACGAAGGCTTCTGCAGACTTTATTTCACGATTCCTGCAGCTGGTAAGTGGCTGACATGAATATATGACTCACTGTAGACACTAAACAGTGACAGCTGCCGCTATGATGTGGTACCATATCATGTATATCTTGCTCTACGCAGAGCCAACTATACGTGATACGTCCCATAATGCGCAGGTAAGCTTACCGATCGAATGCTTGGTGACGAATTGACGGAAACATTCTAGATTCAATATCATGCAACGGCAATTGCGAATATAGCAATTTCGGACATCCCAATGTCTGTTCGAGTATTCTCAGGCCATGGTCTATATTATGGTAGGTCCACGCACATCTGATTCTACTTCCGAACGAGCCACTGAAAATCGAGTCTCGTACAGCAGCAAAGCATATTCATGGCCTGCAAAGAAAGGTTTGCATATGGAAATTGATGGACGATATCGAAAAGCAACTGGGATATCATAATCGTAGCAGAATCAGGAAGTTGCAAGAACTGGCAGAACAGAACGGTTGAGTCACATTAGATGCTCCAGTATCGAAGGTGAAGACGAGTTTAATAGGCGATCGGCATACGGCGTATTCGACTCTCGTCTAAACTTCTCAAATAGGAAAATTCCACGCTAGACGCGTCTGTAAAACCCCTCGAACAATTCGCCGCTGATATATGATAGTTTCAGTTATCGTGATAAGCCTTCTGTTTGATGCGTCTTTTGTCGAACTAGGCGGCTTTTTCGGCGATAAGTAATTTTCTCGTCGACCCTCAACAACAACATCATTAAGCTTCACTTCCTTTCTCGCTTGATAATCATGTTGTGCATGATGTAACAGTAGAATCCTACGACAACGTTTATACCCCACTTCTCCACCTTTATAAAAGACTCGACTTTCATTCTGATCTCTACCTAGATATTTCCTTTAGCGGATTCTCCACACTTTTGATAGCATCAAAATGTCCTTGCTGAAAGGTTTCCGGATGCCGCCCAGATATATCACGGCGAGCATTCTATGTTCAACTGGCGGGTTCCTTTTCGGGTGGGCTTTAAATCCTCGTCGACCTTCAGCAGAAATGAAACTAATCCTTAATGTAGCATGGACACAGGTATCATTGGACCTGTCACTGTCATGAAGGCCTACACCGACCAATTCGGATCTGGTTCGCCTACCACTCATGGACTCATCGTCTCTTCTATTCTGATCCCAGCTTCTCTGTCTTCTTTTTTCGCCGGCAAGCTGGTCGACTGGCTAGGGCGTCCAAATGGCATTGCCATCGGTGCTCTAATCTTCGCTCTAGGGGCAGCCCTTGAAGCAGGCGCAAGCCAGCTTGCCATGTTCATCATTGGCCGAGTTATTGAAGGTATTGGAGAAGGGCTATATTTGGGCAACTTAGTCGTGTAAGTAACGCCATTTCTTATTTAGAAACACAATTTGCATTGGGAGTGATTCATAGCCCTTTAACCATCCTATTTCCCTTCCTCAAATACCAAGTCTGCTCATATCAGAGTATTTGGCACTCTTGTCAGGACGGAGAGAGTCAGTTATGTGCCTTCACCGAGCTCAAAGGTGCTCTGTAAACCACTATAGACAGGTTAAGAGCAGTCCGAACATACTTAACGATAACCCTGACCGATCATGAAGGTAACTAACAAAGGGCAGTTATATTTGCGAAATTTCCCCTCCGAGCAAACGAGGACCCCTGACGACCGGTCCTCAGCTGTTGATCACTCTGGGCCTCGTGACAGGGTTCTTCATCTGCTATGGAACTGCTACGATAAGCAGCTCTTCAATGTCCTGGCGCCTGCCATTTCTCATTCTAGCTTGTCTTGCAGCAGCATTCTCTATCTCTACTTTTCTGCTTCTTGTCCACTCTCCACGCTGGCTGACGCTCCGCGGCCGTCGAGATGAAGCAGCAGCAGCGTGGGAAAAGTTGGGAGTCAGCCATGCCGAACGCGAGAAAATCGAGGAACAGCAACCAGGCTCAGCTACCGACGTTGAACTTCAGACGCTCGCTGAAAGCGAAGCTACCGGGTCGCAAATCCGACGTCCTCCACCACATGAGAGATATGCACCGAACAAGAAGCCTGGATTCTTTGACGTCTGGTCTCGAGATGTGCGTATGCGCACGATTCTTGCAGTCTTCATGATGGGCATGCAGCAGCTGAGCGGCATTGATGGAGTACTCTACGTAAGTGTCCCCTCACCAAATCCACCCAAGGGTTCTGCTAACAAAGTCCGTAGTACGCTCCTCTCCTATTCCAACAAGCCGGTCTGGCCTCCTCATCTGCCTCTTTCCTTGCTTCTGGTGTCTCCGCAATTGTCATCTTCGCCGTCACGATCCCAGCGCTCTGTCTCTCCGACAAATGGGGTCGTCGCCATAGCACCATATACGGCGGCATCGGCCTTTCACTGACCATGTTCCTAATCGGCTCTCTCTACGCTTCGCACTCTGTGCACGGCTCCTACGGCGCTGGCCGTTGGATCGTCATCGCTTCCATCTACATATTCGCCGTCATCTACTCCATCTCCTGGGCCGTAGGCATAAAAGTCTACGCCGCGGAGATCCAACCTCAGCGAACGCGAGCGAGCGCGACTAGTCTAGCGCACGGGAGTAATTGGACTGTGAACTTCCTCGTGGCGCTCACGACGCCGATTCTGTTGAGCAGAAGTAGTTTTGGGGCGTACTTCTTGTTTGGCGGGTGTACGCTTTTGACGGCGGCGGTTTGTGCGGTGGCGATGCCGGAGACGAAGGGGAGGAGTTTGGATGAGATCGAGGAGGCTTTCAAGGGGAGGGGAAAGAGTTCGAAGGTTGAGAGGTGGGTGAGGAGGAGTATGAGGCGGGTGGGGTGGAAGGGGGAAGCTTGAGGGCGTTACTCCGAGGTGCGGGATCGGTAATAGTAAGGGATATTCTGATAGGTTTATCTTCAAGATCGCCTTTGAAGTGGTTTGAAACCATGTAGTTTCGTGGGTTGGAGGTGCTAGTTTCGATAAGATCAGGAAAAGTTTGGGGTTGTATGTTACTTCTCGATATCATTTTCATTACCAGTGCTGAGTTTTGCACATCATGATTCTACACAGGACCTCAGGTAACTATAAATATTCAACATATAGGATTAAGGCTTAATAGGAAACTGCTCTTTTAAATAATAAATATAGCTTAGTATATCTCTTAAAATATATATATAACTCTCTAACCTATCCTTTTTCCTATCTACTAAATATTAGATATAAACTAAATACTCTTTTTATATCGGCTCAAAAGACGCAACTTCACTTGAATCCTTTTACAGAGTCCGAATGGCCTTGTGAAAGTGCTGTTAGTGGAGGTGGCTAGGTTGAGCAGAATCCCGGAGGTTCTTGAAAGATGATGTCTAGTGGTTATAACACTCTCCGTTGTGAATTCAGGGATGGGAAACTAAACGCTGTAGCTTATAATGGTTATAACTATGAAGGAGACTAGGATAATGAGGTAAAAGATAATGTCGAGGGTGTGTGGATTAAACGTGAGGATGAGCATTGGTCTTTGAATGCGTACGGCGTTGGGGCCATTATACTTTAGAACAAATTGACAAGAAGTAATAGAGTGATAACGGCTAGCTGAGTAGTTATTAAAGTCGAGCGTTTTTCTCCCCTATAATCAATCAGATTTACTCTAAATACTACTATTTAGGCGCGTAAGAAGCAGCCAACTGCTTTGAAGAGGCTTCGCCGAGGTCAAAGTTCCTGCACACGCTGGTAGCAAAGAAGTACGTGGACGCGAGCATAGTCCGGCAATAGCATTAATGCAGCAATCTTATTCCAGATATTGAGAACAATAAATACTTGGTAGCTTCACGCTGAATGCTTATGGCTATCTAATGGTTGAAATCCCCGTGAAGGGCTGAATCGCAATTTCAGCTTTTCGATATCCCGGTATGTTGTCTTTGAACCTGCGGGTTGTGATTGTAGGATCTCCCTGATCTTGGACATGTAAGCAAGTGTACTTCAAGGTATGTGATTAGAAACCTACCCCAGCATGTTGCATGGTAGCTGCAAAGGTAGTGACGGTCGCATCATGGCTCATGCCATTCTTATAGATTGCGTAGGCTCCCAAGATGACTGATACGACGCTGAAAAGTATCGCTAATCCATATGCAAGAAGTAGATTGGTAGCATCGTAGATGTAGATTGTTTCATCGGTTGTGATGGTAACATTGGTTTTCTCAGACTGACTATCGAGAGTTACCGTCAACTATACTCGAAAAGGATTATCGGAGCCTCCCTTCCTACCAAAGACTCAAATCACTGAGCATACTCAGAGACGCATTGAGAGCGAAATCTTCGATTGCTTGGGAGAGGCTGATGTTGTTGGTGTCAATCTGAGAGAGCTCGGCTGGCTCGATATCCGCAAGCTGCGCAATGGCCCGGCTCATCTTCTGGTACTGACTCACGGACGAGAGGCTGGTGTACATAGATTCTCCCGACAAAGATGCGGAAGGGCCTTCAAGGTCTGGAAGATGTCCAAGAATCCCAATTAGGTATGAGCATATGCTGTAAAATGATGCCCGATACGATTGAGCTGCGTCAGCTTCCACGGCGTTTTCGTCCTCGTCGACATATATGCCAATTGTATTCAATAATTTTGATTCGATGTTTTGGATTGTGTTAATATTATTAGTGAAGTTGACTTGGAAAGACACCGAGGCGTTGTATAGTTCGCATAAAATAAAGTCCATTTCCTGTCCAGAAGTTGGCTGTCCAGAAATCTGCTCCTCGGGATACTGTGCAATTGCAACCCAAAGCTGTGGAATTATATTACCAAGGCCATAGAAAGATGAATTCCACCACGTACTGTTGTTTCCTTCAACGAGGGGAACTGCTGCAAAATATCCTAAGCTGCCATTGGTTTTGCGGCACGAACTATCGGATTGTCCAAGACATTCTTCGTCAGTCCACTCAAACGATGATTTATTAAAGCGTGAATACTCAAATGTCGCTTCTGTTGTGAAAGAGATTTTGATGGCGGAAAGTGCAGCCAAAGCGATTTCCTCTTTTAGGCCAGAATTCGCTGGACTACAGTGTAGTACAGGTATATGGGTGTGAAGGTAGTAGGAGCCGTTCTGTGATGATACGGGAACGTCGAAGGAACGTATATTCCCACTATAAGCCACTGCACCCACAATCCTCCTGAGACGGACGGAATCTGAAAAAGCCCCAGGACTGTTACTCCAACCGTTAGAAATAGAGACAAAGCGATTCTCAGCAGCAGGGTCTGAAATCACCAAGTTTTGCACCCAGAGTTCAGAGAAGGAATGCGTCTGAGCCCGACCGACTGAAAGTGTTGGAGGGGCGAATAGAGAAGATAGTGGTATGCACCTAAAGACATGATGAGTGAGGCGCACATGAAGGGTCTTTTCACGTACCAAGCAACCAGCGCTATAAGTCCGCCCGCTTGGATCTTCGAGACGAATTCCCAGTTCAGAAAAAGAAGTATCTTCGCTCCAGCGCCAAACGCTTCGCTTATCGTTCCGAGCGAAACATGCTTGGTTTTCACTTTTCTCCAAAGAGATTGATTATACGCAATTCCGACAGCCGTCTTCAAACATACAGTGACTGTGATAGCAAAAGCGTTGCCGATCCTATATTGGCGTGAGCGCAACCTATAAGCAAGACGAGTGGTAAGAAATTTACCGCAATGCCCATTGTTGTTTCATGAGAGTTCCGACAACTTGACCATCAATCCAACGATAATAACAATGGTGGCCAACGGCGAGACCAGTTCCAAACAGTAATCCAGCAACCATGATAGTAGGAGATAGCCAATGGATATTTCTGGGTTCCAATTCTTGAGCTAGGTGCATTTGCTGCTCTTCAGATCGCTCCAGGGGGAACACTATTTCTTTGGCGTTACTGTTTCTGGTGTCGGAACCGTCCAGCAAAGGCTCTGCGCTGTAATGCGACGGAATACTCAACCCGAGGTCTATGGTAGTTGCATGGCCGTCGTCGACCGATGTGTACTCTGCATCCCTAATGGAATCATAATCGGTCAGCGAAATGGTGTCCGCCCAAGGTTCGGAATGGGATGGCATTGCTCGATTCGGCTTCGGAGTGAATTGTTCAAGTCAAAGTCGAGAGAGGGTCTGGAGAGGACTACATAATGTGGAAATGAGTGCGAGAGATGCGGTATATAAAAGTAACACCGCCACGACACTCTGTACATTGGCATGACGTATCTTGTGTGTAGCTGTGAGTTTCAGTGATGAAAATAGATTTTGATGCTCTAACATTTGTATGACGAGAGACTTCTGGACCAGCTAAATAAATAATGATCAGCCGGCCTAACGTCACATTGATAGGAGTTGTCGATGGTAAGGCCCTTCAACTCCAGCAAGCAGCACGAACGACCGCAGCGGCATGATCTATAGTTCTCTTGCTAAGCCTCATTCTCTGCTACCATGAGTTAGATACACCCCCAATATGGTGAAATGAAAAACTTTTACGGCGAGAGAGTCCACCCAGAAGCTGCTGCAGAGTCAAAACGAACGGGCGTGCGACAACAACCTTGGGGGGGCGGGCATCTTCTAAGGCCATAGATCTTTCCACTAATTATGCGGTATAACCGTATACAGGTTACCAGATTTCTTTTTTTGGGGGGCGAGGTGGCGCAGTAACCCTTGTGCCAGGCAATGCTCTTGTTTGCTGAGTGAACACCAGGTAAGCGGTAGAACCATGACCAAAAGCACTCACTGAATGGGAAAAACATATCGTCTCTTACTTGATCCTTCCTTGCAATGGTTTCTCCTGCACGGTCCTATGGACGTCTGCAAAAGTACAGTCATAGTGATATTGGCCAGCCCATATGATGATAGCCTCAGGGGTTCCAAACATAACAGAAAAGTAACTAGCATCCAAAGCGTGATCGAAATTGTCGTCGAAACCTCCTGGTTGAAGGTCAAAGATGCTAAAGTGGTCGTCCTCGTTAGTTGGCGGGCGTCTGAGAAAGTTTGAAGTAACTTCCATGAGCCTATCTCGAAGAGCAGGTGATATAGGTGGTCGATGCTGGCCGTGGGCTTGGACTGCAGAGGTTAGCTGGGTAAGAATTGTGGCGTAGTAAATAACCAAGGGTATTGCCTACAATCTATATCAGCATAGGAAGAAAATTAGATAAAGTATACTCTTTTTTCCAGGATACCAAATATCTGACTCTCTCTAATTGACATAGTCAAGCTAAGTCTAAAGTGCCATCTGCCTTTCAGATCCGATCTCAGATGCCAAACAACCTGGGCAGACGGGCCGTGAAGAATTACTAAGGGCCATACATACCAAACCTATAGCCTTAGGCACATACATGCGAATGTGTGTTTGGAAAAGCTGAGCTGTTTAGGCTCTGCTATTGGCCTTAAAACAATCTTCCCGCGGTAAGAGCAGCCGAATTAGTCGCCTTCTTGTATGTCTTGATGGATGGCGGGTAGTACTAAGTCTATGTTAAGGGCTACAAAGTACGCAGCTGACTGTGAAGACAGGTCTAGCTAAGGCTTTGAGTATCAACTGCTCATTCTAGCTATGGAAGACTTAAGCGTGAGTAAAGGACGAGAAGAACGCGAGAAGGGCAGTGCCACTCTAATCATTCGTTAGCGAGGGGGGAGCTTTCATGGCGAGATTCGACAGGCTCCCCGTTCATGTCCCAAGAATGTCCAGCATTCCGGAACGGTGAATGGATTGATGGTGTGTTCGAGACGAAGCAACATTTTGACTCAGAAGGTGTCTAGAGCCCCAAGGGCGCCCCGGGTATCGCACTAACCGCATCAAGACCGTCAAGGCCGATCCGATCACAAAAGCTCTCGTCCAGTCAACGACACAGTTAATATCGAAGTAGTGTCTCGTCAAGTAGGCAGCAAAGCGTTTTGGTGGCCACTCGATATTCAAGTGGCTGGGAATGTTTCAAATAGCGTCTCCTTTTGCCGCTGTGGCCACATCACGCTAAACTGAAGAGGGAAGTCTGCCTAGTTTTCCATAGCTGAAGGCACACTACCGTCAACCATCTCAGATGATATATAGATACCTTAGGTGAAGGTGTTTACTATACATTCTTGCCTCACATGAATTCTCGTTAACTTCATAATTCTTTGAAATGGCGGACGACGCCAAGAAGACGCTCTCCCATCTGGTTGCCACCATCCAATCACCGGACTCGAGACATTACGCGCGGTATGGCGAATGGATTCGCAGCCATCCTGGGATAGAGGCATTCATGTTCAGATGTCTGCGACCGGAATTCATCAGGTATCTTGATCGACAAACTCTATCAGCACCTGGAGTCGACTCGTAAGCGTCACGCACGTCACGATACATTGAAGGCGCAGCATTAATTTGTGATACAGGCTCAGGGACATAGGTGGAGATACGAAGTACGAAGGAAGAGCTATCTATCTTCATGCCATAGTTGGCTTAGATAAGCAGTATATTGATACTACCTTTCTGAGCATTCGGCATCCGCTGACCTTTCATCTCAGTACCCGCAAATACGTTGGCCAAGCCACAAGGCTCTATTTCCGCCTGTGGAAACAACACTACAACTTCCGATACCGTCGGGACAATAGGTGAAGAGACTTATTGCTTTTGAATGCGTGTTTGACTAATATAATATAGGTCACTTCATTACTACGCCGTACAGCAATCGTCCTACGACATCTTCGCAGTACTGGCAACGCTCCCTCAGGGCAACTCAGGCCCCGGAATGGACCGACCCGATCTACTTCTCAACGTCTTGGAAATGTGTTGTTGTCTCCTCTTCCGCTCTTTGCCACGAGCAAGCCTGATACAGTATCTCCCACCAGGCTCCAAGATGCCCGCGGAAGGACCACCAGAAGGCTTGAACATTGCGCTGCCACTGGATCAGGGTACGGCATTTTATGAAAGAGTCGATATGAGCGTGTCGAAGGATCCCTTGGTTTTAGCGTATCTCGACACGAAGTTGCCAGAGTCTAGAGATGTCCAGAGGCGCGTGGACAGGGATTGGAGTGTGGATCATAGGTTTCCCTTGTTTATGATAACAGCAGTTGCTGCTACTTTCATTGGCTTTAATATCTGGAGGGCCTTCACGACACGAAGTCCGCCTTCTTCTGGACGGTGGCTGCCAATGAGGACCGGGCGGAGATTTGGCCTGGGTATGTAACGGGGACTTTTTTTCAGTTTGGCATAGTTATGTCTATAGTCTCTGCATGGCGAGTGGGCTTTCGGTGAAAGTTTGAAATAACCTCTCACAAGGAAGAGACATAATCAAAGATCTTCCGACAGATGCGCATGTCTTTCCGTACTGAGATCCGTGACGGGCCCCAAAAATCTATCCGCAGTTTTCCAATCCACCAAAACCGGTATTTTATTGCATAATACACCAGAACAAGTTGAGCTGACTCAAATCTATGCAAACACCCCAATGCCTCATCTGCAAACTCTTTGCCTTAATGATAGCCTGGGTTTTTTTCTCCGTCGAGTCCACCAGCTCCGGGGTTAGATCATCTGGCAATGAAGTGCGAGCCTCCTCTGCTGCAGCAATGAAAATTTGTCTCGATATTTGTCTCCCTTTTCTTCGATAAGGTTGAGATCTTGTGAGAGGGGCGGGGACACCATGATAGTGGATTGGACTTGCTTGAGACTGGAGGTGTAAATTGATACCTTATCCACCCGAAATGTAAAGCCGTCCCCGTTGTAAAGCTGATGGCATTCTCTCAAACAATTTCTCCCCCTTGCGTTCCACCTGTTTGACTTTTGTCCTTGGGGGTGAAGCTCTTTTCCGGACGTTCGAGAAGTAGATTTGGGCTTTGTACCACGGGTTGAGCGAATAATGACAGCTTTCATACCTCCTTTCTAGAAGCGATGAAGGATCACTACTGCGTCGTGCGTCAATTTCGCTAAATGTCGGCTTGTGCGGGTAGTTTGGTGGCTGAGATAGCTTCTTGAAGTAGGGTCTTAGTGAGGTCTTTTACAGAATATTGGACAAAGACGTCTGTTCAATCTGATAGGGGGAGAAACGGTAAGAATTGAAGTTTGGAAGGGTCGTAGACTATGCCACTATGTTTACTGTGTCCCGTCAGCTTCAAATTCATACTCACTTTCCTCTGTCGTGTTCTTCTTATTCAATACAAGGTTTACACTCACGTTGGAGACAAGCCCTCCATTGTACTCTTCAAGTCCATCCCACAGACTTGTGCCGGCCATTCGATCAGATTCCAGCGTTCTTCTCCTAAAACCGAGGCCGCGGCGGTGATTAGAGTCGGGGCCATGCCGTCCAGCCACCACACTCCCCGAATTCGACCTGGGAGAATGGCCCAATGTGCGAGTAAAACCATGGCCTCGGGTCGCTGCTGTTCTATCAGCGCCATGAAGTCCTGGGACACTCGCGTTGGCCAGACAAAAACAGCGCCTCTGTCGACAAGGGTTCCAGTTGTAGATTCGTCGGCAACGTAATCAACAGGAAACATAGCATGCTCGGCATACCGCCCCGATGAAGAAGTTATTGTCAATTGTGATACAAGAGCAAAGGAATCCCGGAGCATAGTCAAAGAGTGATAAAGGGTCGTGAAGTAGTACTCGTAGGGTCTGCCGGGCTGCATCCAAATCCTTTCTAAGGCGCACAGCTCGCGATCTTCCTCCATCGCTTGTGCTGTTGCCGGAGTGGGGTTTCTGGGCCACCATTTTCGCTCGCAGATTGCGGAGAGGCGCCCCTTAGCAATCCAATCCCACCCTGGACTAAGGATAACGAGCGCGCCGCGTAGGGCTCGTAACATTTTCATAGCAGTGCGTGTCAGCTCTAAGTTAGCCTCTTTCCGTGATCCTGATTTGGTGTTGGTAGATGATGCCAACAGGCCCCTACAGTCATCAGGAGCAGTACTAAAGACGTAAATCGATACAATGGTAGAAAAGGCAAAGAGAGCCTCGCAATTTTCTTCGGTGATGTTTTCCAGAACCTTTCGATAATGTACTAACGCAATGTTCATTTGGCTGGCAGCGATGTTCACCAAAGCTTCTTCCTCTCGTTTATTGTCTCTTGATCGAGCAAAATGCAGCGAGGCGGCGGCTAGAATTCCATGGATCAAGAATCGATGAGAGCCCGCCAGCTGAGGTATGACCATTCGCCAGGCAGTTCGAGCTGGTTCATCGTTGGCGAGCGTCAGGCTTGTTTCAGTCTCGTAATGATGCAGGAGTTCTCTGAAGCGTGGTTTTAAGATTTCTGGACAACCATGATACAAGTCTTGGAAGAACCGATCGTCTAATGCTCTCGGGAGAAAATCTGGTGGAGTGGCGCTGGGACTACTCGAATTCTGCTGCCGGAATACACGAACTTCGAAAGGTTGTCGAAGAACAATGGGCGCTTGGCTGGGGGAGGATGACGACGACGTTGAGAGTCGTGATGAAGGCACGAGGGCAAGGAAACTGCATTGAAGCCCTTTTCTGGAACAATTGTTGCAGCTGGGATGGGTCTCGTCGCACTGCAATCATGAGTCAGCTTCGTCCGATTTTCGTCCTCGGTGATGAATTGCAAAAGGGGTTCTTTGTTCTCACGTGACCCTATCTAGGGCTGAACGAGAGCAGCATAACCCCATTTAGACCAAAGCCATTGTGCAACGCTAATCTATTTTCGATGTCCACGAAGCGGCCAAAGAAGTTCGATGCCAAATATGCAGTTGCTGTGCGATGGAACTGCCGGTGCCCCTGTGCCATAATTTGGATGCTCGCAGAATGACAGACGCCCGTTTCACCTCCAAAAATCTATCGGCCGAGAAGACCACACAAAAGGCCAAGGAGACAACAACAAAAGCCAAGGGCCCAAGAGAATAGATTCGCCAGCAGTGTAACAGAAGTGTTCAGGCTGTTGAGAATCCTTTTGGAAATTCGAGAGACGAAAATAAGCCAAAGGAGAGGGCTGGCAATGGAGGCAGAGCGTGTTCATACCTTGATGCGTCGTTTCTTGCAAGGACCACAGCCGAGTCTGGTCTTATGATGAGCCTTCCGAGACGGCATAATTGGACGTAGTGACAACAGCGAGTGGCTGACGCAACTGGAGTGTTTCTGTGATGTATGAAGCGTCTAAGGGATCGAATGAAAAGAAATGGTGTACGAAGGGGATAGCAGAGCAGAGCGAGGTGCACAGCCTCCAGACAAAGGCAGGCGGCTTTGGTCCGTACGATGATTCGCCAAGCCATGCCGGGCTCCTGGTCCAGCGAAACCCGGGCCAAGTCTCACGTACCCAGCATGCTCTCATTTGCCAGTGCGTGTTCTTTTGGGCCAAGCTTCATCGTCTTTGTCGACGCCGCAGACGCTTCGCCCGCTTCCCTATACTCACCTTTGACGTCTCCACCCGCTACCCAAATAGTAGACCTTGCGACCTCGTTCCCAGCAAAACGTCAGGCATTCTGGACGAAAGAAGGGGACGCCCAGCTCCAATGGCCGGATTTGCTGTACGAGCAGTCCTACTGCCAAGATGCCCTACCGTGCGAGTACGTGCGTGGACATGGGAGGCTTCGCCGTTGCTATGCATACCAGCCCCAACTCCGGACTAAGATTCAAACATCTAAGGCTTGTACAAGTCCGGGGGTGTGAATGATAAAAGACACGCACCGCGCTGACATTTCTTACTCTTCTCGTCCTTGTCAAACCCTCCACAATATTCACTCTCCATCCTTCAAACTCAACTTCCATCATACACCACCGCAATGGCCAAGTTCGTCCTCTACCGTTATGACCCTAGCCTGCCGGCAGCAGCAGTCTTCGTCGCACTGTTCGGCATCACCACAGCTTTCCATATGTACCAAGCCGTTAGAAAGAGAGCTCTTTTCATGATTCCATTCATCGTTGGTGGCTTGTGTAAGTAATAGAATTCTACGCTTCAGACCCCTCCACTAATCCTCTACACAGTCGAAGTCATTGGATATATCGGCCGTGCTCTCTCGCATAGTGACAACCAAAAGCTATCCTACTACATTATGCAAACGCTTCTCATTCTCCTCGCGCCTGCTCTCTTCGCCGCCTCCATCTACATGATCCTCGGCCGCATCATTCGCCTCGTCGACGGTGAAAAGTACTCTCTCATCCGAGCTAGCTGGTTGACCAAGATCTTCGTCTGCGGTGATGTCCTAGCCTTCCTGACGCAATGTCTCGGCGGTGGCATCATCTCCTCCGGAAAGAAGACCCCATCCAAAGTCACTTTGGGCCAAGACATCATTCTCGCAGGTCTCTTCCTCCAGGTCATCTTCTTCGGATTCTTCGTCGTTGTAGCGGTCGTCTTCCACAAGCGTGCTCTTCCCCACCGTCGCCATCTTTCCTCTACGGTCCCGTGGCTCCGACACTTGAACGTCCTCTACGTCACCTCGGGCCTCATCTTGATCCGAAGCGTCTTCAGGATCATTGAATATATCCAGGGCAACGACGGTTTCATCCTGTCGCACGAGGTCTTCCTTTACGTCTTCGATGGTCTGCTCATGCTCATCGTCATGGTCATCATGAACCTGGCCCACCCCGGAGACATCGCTGGCATGTTGAAGAAGAAGCAGACAGAGGGCGTACCACTCAACTCCAACGACTCGGAACAAGGAAGTGGATACGAACAGTATGTCGGCCACCCCAGAAAGTGAAGGGGTTCAAGTGCGAGCGCGCGTGAATTTAATCTCGAACAATTCAGTTTGGAACTAGAAGGAAGCGTAACCATGGCGATCTTGGAGTTCTCGGATTTCTATTGGACGACCGAAGATAAATTACCTTGAGGATATATCCTGGAGTATGGAAACGACTGGTAATACTATATAGAGTTGGTAGAATGTTTTCAATTTGTCATTCTTCATTATAGGTGCTTTGATTTAGACCCCCTCGGGCACGGTGGGTGAGAGGGGTTTTTGTACTATACCACGAAAATGTCTTTTATGTTCTGTTTCCAAATGAAAATCAATGAATCTTGCAAAAAACTTCTAAGCTTTGGTGAGAAATGCGAAAATGGCCCCTTCCCAGAGTCAGTAGTCACCTAGGAGTTAATAAAGTCAATGACGAGACCACACATCATAAAGACTAATAAAGTTAATAGTTGATGACGAGTATAGTCGCAGTATTCTTAATATCATTAGAGATAGTAATAAAGATAAGTTATACTAGAAAGAAGGAGAAACTACAAATTCCCGAAAGCCTACTTCCAGCAACATGTCTTCACCTAGCTTCACAAAGTCCAAATGTACTCGTCAACCCTCAATGAAATTAACTAGCTTAGTTTCCCTAATGCCAAACTTTCGGCTTGCCATCATATTTGCAACATATCTTCACCTTATAGAACCGAGGCCGAATATTCTCGTCGAACATCACCCAACTTCTTTAACCACATGTCGCTATTCCCAGGACTCCAACTTGCCATAATATGGCCACATGCCCACCTCGATCAAAGAAAAATCCATTTTCTCCTAGATACCAACAACTCGACTTACCGCCATTTGGCCTCAAGCTTTCAGGTCACGTTACCAAAGCCAAATGCGCTTGCCAAAGGTCGATAAAAGGATATGCTGACGTTTCCCTCAGACAACCCGCATTTAGTGCCCAACCACCAAATACTCCCGCCCTATCATGCAGATCCCAGTGCAATCCTCATCCCAACCTCTCCTTCTCCTGCCTTGGGAGAATACTAAGAACCTGCTCCTTATTACTGGGTGGATATAATTTCCAGCCTGGCAATCCCCTCGTCCCATTCTGTCAATATCCTACCACATGCCAACTCTCTTCAACGCCGCATCCTTCCCCAAGCCCTCTCCTTCAGATCCTCCTCCCCAAACCCCGGTTAGTTCGCATTCTGCTTCCCCATCGACTCCGTGAAGCCCCAAAAAAACGTGCTCACCCTCAGAATCCATGTTTGTGCTCCAGAAGCTTCGGCAAGTAAGACGTAGTGATCCGCCACGTGGAAATGATGCGAGTCTGCTTTGCTGGATTCCTCATTAGAGTAAAATTTTGCGCTCTCATACGCCCGTCTACTCCTCCCACTAACCGGCCCTCTTCCTTTCGCAGGACTAGTCTTAGCAAATGACAGATGTCTTGGCTGCAGGACTCCTTATCTGCCTCTAGGACGATCTCTTTGACGTTTCCGTGAAAGATTCCGCTGCGGAGGGAAGTCAGCTGCTGCACGGTAACCCAATCATTGTATAATATCGTTTTTCTTTCCATTTGCCAAGGCGGTTGGTCGATGCATAGAAGGAGGTCATGATACCTGTGCCACCAGTGTGCAGCTAGAAGTTCGGATGTTTATGAATAACCAGCGGCGAGGCCCTTGCAGCGGGCGTCTGCGGCGTCTGTGTATGCATGTGCTTCAGTCAGCACAGCCCTCATTAGAATTGTATTGGGAAATGGGACAAAGATGAAGGATGGGAACGAAGGAAGCGCCACGTACACAGCACAATGTCAGCCTTCGCCGCTTCCTCGACCATCAACTCATACTTGTTTAGGCGTCCTTAGATGATCCTAAGGTTTTTCATATGCCGTTTTTACTTGGTTTGCTCTTCGCTCACTTCGGCTGAGGGGGGTGTGTACAGTACTCAAATGCAAGGTGTTGGTTGTGAACAGCGTAAATGTATTGCAGGTCATCATGTAGTGCCTGGTCTACCGGATATGAATGCCTATGTGGCACTTATACCTATCGGCGTTCCCTCTAGCTATGCCTCATAACTTTCTCGAAGATCCATACTTTTTACGACAATGCAGCTTTATAGAATGCTTGTAGTTCGTCCAAACACCGCGCCAAATCCCCTTTAAGCCATGTCACAATCTTTCCGCACCTTGCTCGCCGGGATCCAAACATGGTTTTAGCCCGCTTCAGCGCTATAGAAGTTCCCGACACCTTTCCAGCGCTGCTTGTCGATGTCTCCTCTTCAAATTTGCCAGGGGTCCGAAGGCTCCACATATGGCTTTCCCAAAATCTTGTATTTCCTACTTTTCTGGCATCTGAGCCATACCCTCTGGAAATGGACTGTCATCTGATCAGCTGACCGTTACGTCGAAAGAAACAGCCGTTGGCGAATGAGTCGTCTTGCTCAAGTAGCGAAGGTGGTGTGGACAATGGATGTGGAGAGGAATATAGTCCCTCGTTGACCCAAGCTGTAACAGATAGATATTAGCGCTGATTCGTGAAGGCCCAATTGAAAAGGCGAAAAGGATGCTGAAGAGGAGGTTCACAATGGTGAAAAATGATTCGTGACTCTTTCAAGACTTTGACATCCCTCCATTACTCGTTAATTCCAGCCCACAGATGCATTTTGGGCTCCGCTAAAGGTATCAAAGCCAGTTGCCCTCATGAAGGCGAGTCAGACAATAGTGTAGAGGCTAAGTCTTGTCTTGGAAGCTTGGAAAAGGGTCAGGCTTGGAGGGTCACAAATCATGATACCCTCTGTATATCGTGTGGGGTTAAGTCTTGGAGAACATACTCAGGCTAGAAAACACATCTCCAAATCTGACCTTCTTTTAGAACCCGAAGGTGCACAGAAGATCATGTTCAATAGAGTCCACGGAACTCACCAGCATCTGGTTCGTGGCCGTGCATCGTGCTAATTGGATCAAGACCAGGTACGCCACTTCGTCCCAAGTCTGAATCCTGCTCGTGAAGAGGAATGTGGCCGTCATCTATGGTATCTGGCGTGAACGTTGTAGTAGTAGTATTGGTCTGAGACCTCATCAGTGATTCGTTCCCTGGTAGAAAGACCAGAGAATTCTTCTGCAGTTGAGCTGGATTGGGGTGGGAGGGTAAAGTTGGATATATCGGGTGCATCTTGTAATACAGACTCAGAAGAATAGGCCGTTTGGGGGTTAAGGAGAATCTGGGAACTGACTTCGACCATCTTGTCACCCTCGACTCGAACTTCGCGATCTCGAAGACGGCGCATCAACTCGAGGAACTGGCTATTCTGAAACTTTTCGCTCGTGTTGTCGGCCACGCTTTCAAGTAGGCGTCCGGCTGTCTGGGCCATATCGTCTTCATCGTTCCGGCCATGTTCTTCTTGCTTCCGTTCCTGTTCCGGCTGTTTTGCAATAGTTTCTGGCTGGGGTGTTCGTATGGTGTATCCCGCAGCTTCTAAATCCTCCCATAGCCTTTCCTGCATCTGCTGAATCTCAGATACGCCTAACGGATACGTTGACATAAGCCTCTGATTGGTTGCCGTTATCAGTTTCTCCACCCGAGACTGCACTTCCTGAGGAGCTTCGCGATTGACGATTTTCTGTAAACTCTCGGTACACCACCTGGCCTCGCTGGCGTCTTCGAACAATGCTCCATCCTGCTCTAATCCTTCCAAAGTCTTCAGATAACCCATTGCATCTGAAGTATGACCCAGCTCCAGGGAGCTCCGTAGTTTGATAGCGAGGTATACAGCTTAAAACTCTGCATGAGCCCAAGGGCATTTCAATATGGGGAGTGTACTTACGAAAACGCTTTTCCCGGATCTGCATCAAGATTGGATCTGACTCCGTCGGCAGCAAAGCCATCTCGCTCGATTCTGACTGCACGGCAATCTTCGGCTCCTGACCCAGTATCTCAGCATGTGCTTGTTCAAAGGCCCGTTCAAAAGCTGCATCATCGAAGGCGGATATCCCATCCTGTGCCTTTTGCTTCCCTTGTGCCACCGACATGTCCTGTTCCTGCATTGCGGGACCAAACTGAGACCGATTGGTAAATGCCGGTCCGGCGTAGTTTCCCATTCCAAACCCTGACATCCCTCCATACATGCCCTGAGTAGGGCTTTGAAATGTCTGTGCTTCCGGGGTAGGTGATTGGTGCCTGAGGAAGTCTTGGTGCCATGACGAGGTTGCAGGAGCAGCTTGCGGTCTGAAATGTTGCTGTGGTGGAGTCGGAGAAGAGATGTGTAAACGTTGAAAGTCTGATGCCCATCCTAAAGACTGAGCAGGTGGTGCAAACTGTGGGGGAGAAGGTTGTTGTGCTAGGTGTGGAGGAAGGTGGTGGAAGTCAGGTTGTGGCGGGCCTATATGTCCGGCTTGAAAGGCGTCGAATTCTGGGTCTAACAGGCCTGCATTGGGACCGGGTGCTGAGCGGAAGCCCTGTTGGTCGTCAGAAGTCTGGACAGATATAACTATCACTGCGAAGAAGAATTCATACCTGTGACGGAGACTGGCGGTTTATTAGCCGGTCTTGCTGCAGCGTACGATCTACAGTAGTATGCTTTTGGAAAGTCTGCAGGGCGTTCGAAGGCCCGCAGAGTGCATCCGCCATTTTGACAGATTTCAAGGAAACAAAAAGGAAAACGGTGGTGGTGATTTGAAGTTGAATGTCGAGGGGAGGAAATGTTCATCCCGCCCGTGAAAGACATCATATACCGAGGCCGACGCAATGGCAAAGTAAGCGGCGGATCTAATCTTATCTCATCACCGGCCGACTGTGTCGATCAACAGAGGCCACAGCGCAACATATGAACTTGAAGCTGGTATGTGTACACACACTACCACTTCACCTGAATCACAACCACAATGGCAAGTGCCTCCCGTCCACCTTCCCATATCTACTAACGTTATGTCAGGCGCAAGAGATATCAAATTCCGGTCACGACGACATGATTGTATGCATTCCACCATTACACTTTCTCTACCATCAACAACCAAAATGCCCGCCCGCATAAAAGACCTATTAACACAGGAGCTAAATGATTCGCAGCACGATGCGGTGCTTGACTATTACGGCCGACGGTTAGCTACATGCTCTTCGGATAAGACAATCAAGATTTTTGAGGTGGAAGGGGAATCACATAAGCTGACCAAGACGCTGAAGGGGTATGCCAATACTAATTCTACTATCGCATATATAGGCAATCATTCTAACGTGTACTTATATATAGCCACGAAGGAGCAGTATGGTGTGTCGCCTGGGTATGCACTCTCCCAATCTATCCCCCTACCAATACATCCACTAAACAATACTTTCTCACCAGGCCCACCCCAAATTCGGCAACATCCTCGCCAGCTGCAGCTATGACGGCAAAGTCTTCATATGGCGCGAACAAAACAACGACTGGCAGCGAATCTACGACCTCGCCATCCACACCGCCTCCGTCAACCTCGTAGCATGGGCCCCGCACGAAGCAGGATGCCTCCTCGCCTGCGCCTCCTCCGACCAACACGTCTCCGTTCTCGAATTCAAGGACAACACGTGGTCCCATCGGATCTTCCAGGCACACGGCACCGGCGTCAACGCTGTGTCTTGGGCTCCGGCTATTGCGCCGGGACAGATGACAAGTGCGAGTGGGCCGGCGCCGCCTAATGCAAGGCGGTTTGTCACGGGGGGAAGTGATTGCCAGGTGAAGGTTTGGGAGTTTGGTCCTGAGACTGGGTCGTATAACTGTATAGCCATGCTACCTGGCCATACGGATTGGGTCCGCGATGTAGCTTGGTCACCGACTGTGCTCTCGAAATCTTACCTCGCCTCGGCGTCACAGGACAAGACTGTTCGGATTTGGACGAGCTCGAATCCTGATTTGCGTATGTATCCATTTCAGACTCACTAAGCATACTACACAGTTCCTAACTATTTGAATTTTAGGAGACTGGAAATCCACAACCCTAAACGTCGAAGCCGTAGCCTGGCGCGTTTCCTGGTCCCTCAGTGGTAACGTCCTCGCCGTCAGCACCGGCGACAACAGGGTCAGTCTATGGAAGGAGAGGCTAAGCGGTGGGTGGGAGTGTGTTAAGACAATCGAAGAGTAGAAGAGCGAGGTACCCCGTTGCCAATAAAATATTGCCAAGCATGTGAATTCCGAGTATGGTTTCTGATCTGCGCGTCACTGCGGGTAGAGGAAAAGTGGTCATTCCGAAATATGGATTGGGAGAGGGAAGGAAGAGGGGCTAAGTTTAGGAGGATAGGTTAGAATATGCCTAGCGCTTGGTCATGGTTTTGCATCGAGATGCGTAAGCGTCGGAACACTAGTAGACTTCTTTAAGCAAAGATCAAAACTGAATCGTGAACTTAAAGATGGAGATTTTTAAATGCATGTCAGCTCTTGTAAGCCGATTTCCCACAATGGTCTCTCGTGCAATACTGATCACCATCTTCGCTAACCGGAGATCATCTCCGCCATGGACGTAAAAATGTGCTATATTCTGCAATAAAATAACTACCAGATAACTGAATACTTTTCCCAAGATGCTGAACCTGAGTGAAAAAGAAACCCTGAACTCCATGCGAACCATATGGTCAGCCAGAGCACATCCCACATCCAACTCCGTTCAACGTGCCAGATCGCGACCGACTGAAGCCCCCCAGGCGTCAAGCAACTTCACAAGTGTTGCCTTGCCTGACATGAGGAATAGCTCCCTACCTAAGTGTTATGAAATATGTGAAGAGAAAAGCCATGACTGCCTTGATGCCCAAAGAAAAGAGAAAGTAAAATTTGGGAATGAATCAGATAATGATGATATGGATGTGAACGTTGCCAGATGAAGAAAACAGACGATTTAGAGATGCTGGGAGCGTATGCGGAGCATGGTAGCTGGAGAGCAAGTCCAGAATTTCCGGGGCTTGGGGGAGAATATGCTGAACTCGTACGTCGTATGCTGAAAAGGAAAGGCTGCGGAAGGGATGTGAAACTAAGATAGCTTCAGATCATCGTTAGTTGCTCTCCAGAGTGCCACTCATCAACATATACACTCAAACGCAAGATTTCATCAGTGAATATCTCCTTCGGTTGGCTGTGAAAGGTTGGCGTCCGAAGAGTCATCCTCGTTGAAGTGATAGGAATCAACGTTCCAGAAGATGAAGGGTCCCGAATAAGCCTTCGCTTTGTTAGTTACATATGACATGTACTGAAGGTAACGAATGGTACTGACATCTTCTTTGGGCGGCTCAGTGACCCACCACCAACGGCCAAGTATGATTTGGCCTCCAGGCAGGACGACGCCCTCGTACGCCCAAAGCTCTTCACCAAGCTGATTATCATCATCGATGAAGTGCTTCATGAACGTGATGCGGTGCCATCCTGGGATCTCACAATTTTCGGGCTGAGGTGGTAAAGGATTCAGCCAGCCAGAGGCATAGAAGTGATCGGGATCATCATCTCCTTCGCCTTTGAAGCGGAACGACAGTGGTTCACCAGCTGGTGACTTTGATCGGTGCTGAGCTCGGGTTCGAGCGTGCTGGGGTTTCTGAAGCGAGTTGAGATGTCTCTCAAACAGTTTAGGCCAAGGGGTCTTCTTCCCATCCACGAACTCAAGTTGCAAGCTCTTTATTTTATCGTCAGCCTCATCTGCAGTACACAAGAAAGACAATAGGGGGTACGATACCTGTAGAGGATTCGCATTGTCGATATTTTTGTCGACTAGGATAGAACTTCCTGCTGGATTAGAACGGATTTTCCGAACCTCAGGCTCGTCCAGGTAAGCTGTCCAGGGCACTCAAAGTTAACGGTCTGGACCTCACTAGATCTAAATTATGAGTAGCTCACCGTAAGTACCTTTCCAGTACCGTCCGAGCGGATTCACGCCGTCAGTGAGTTTAGCTTTCCAGGCTGATGGCTTCTCTAGCTCGCCCAAGTCACTGAATGCTCCGCGAAGGGAGCCTTCCTCCAACATCATATGGTTACGAAAGAAGTTTAGCACATGAAGAACCCATTCTAGGTTGACTTCGAGCTTGTTGAAGCCTTGAAATATTGGCGCAATCCGTGCGGACTCATAGACGGCCTTCTGCGATATATCGAAGGAGAAGATATCTCGGCCCACCTCTTCCTCGTCAAACATGTAATGCGCAGCCATAAGTTGGAGTGCAGCCATGGCAGGAGATATGTGATCAGATTTCGAATTCGGGGGGTTGACGTCCGGGAAATTCAAGGAATTTCTGATGAAGTTTTGAAGGTGTAGTTGATTGGGACAGAATGGGCGGCCCCAATCATCAAGCCCGTAGCCGCCTGAGAATGATTCTAAGAAACCAAATACAATCAGTAAGTCATAGTTTCGAGCTTTTTCGCTCATGCTCAGCGCATCCGTGATACGAATGAAATGCTTGAGACTCACCCTTGATGAGATCTCGTAAGACCTCCATGACCTTCACCTCGCACTTGTCATGACCATGATGAAACCGGATTCCAGCACCAGTGCGTAGCCATTGCCTACGTTTTTGATATGTCTTTTTGAGGCGGGAATTTGGGATCGTCGTCGGTTTGAGAGCGTACTTCTGTCGGAAACGGGCGCGCCAGAAGGAAAACCCGTCCCCATCGACAGCGTTATTGGTGTTCTTGCAAACAGATCGAAAGTTGGCAATGTCCTTGTCGGTTTCGAGGAAACCAGCAATCGCCTTGTTTAGCTAGAGAGTGTTAAGTTAACGGCTGAACAATGGAAATGCTAGCCATGAGTTGTGTTTACCTCAATTGGCAGGATGTTGAAAGCCATTGTGGCTAGATGCAGTGGCCTATCTGGCTTAGTGGCACCGATGCTGGGTCAGGTGAGGGTTATGCTGGAGGGAGCGCCAAGGGAGAGACCAAGGACGGCTAAGCCGTGATATGATGTGATTGAAGCGAAGAGCAATGTGATTAGAAAGGGGTTGGGTTGAGGGCGAGTGGTAGATCCTGGCTGTTGGAAGGTGAATGAGCGGAGTGAAAAGAGCAATTAGGCTACTAGTCTTGTTGACTGGGGACATCGAAGGAGACGGCGGTGTGAGCTAGAGACTTTCACCGACAGTACCAGTGGTGAAGAGGACGACTTCGTAGTGATGGTGAACGGGACATCCCTCACCCCGAAGATGGTGAGGTGTCTAGTGTCAAACGAGTGTGATGTGCTTGAGGATGGAAGAGAGTGTAGGAGAATCTCGATATTTCCTGAGGGGCTCAGTTCGAGGTTGAAGGCATTCAAGTGCAGCCATGACGAACGAGGTGCGAAAGGTCGCTTCCTTAATCAGACACAGCGGGCAGCACATTCGCACCACTGCATGTACACATCCTGTAACAACACAACAACGATGAGGTTGAATTCCAAAATGATTAGGCCGTGGCACTCATTCTTCATGCCAAGGGCATTGCCATCATGCCAGCTATGAGAAACGCCCATGAATCTCGCTGACCACAACCGTAGCTATTAAAACAACCGTAGCTACGCACTCCGCTGGCCTTCGAGCTCGTTGGTTTTGACGCACTCCCGGTGCTCGATGATGCTAGCCCAGAACTTGGAGATGCAGAGTTTGCTGAGCCGCCGTCCAACCTCGAGACCACATATATCTCGCCTGTGGCGTCACTGCTCATAAAAAGCCGTCCTTTGCCATCCCAAGCAAGACCCACAGGTCGAAAACATTGATCTGGACATTTCGAGTTGTTTTGGTTGGCTACAATATCAATGGCGGCTTTACTACTGTTGGCGGGCTCTACAGGAGAGCCGTTGGCAAACTCAATTACCGATAATTTGTACCCGATTGGATCTGTACGATCCCTTTGAGATTCGTTAGTAAACATCAAAGGATTTGCTGAGCATCTTACTCACCAGCTGCCATGGAAGGTAACCCATGCGGCGGTGCCGTTTTCGTTGAATTTTAAATCCAACGGAGCCATGTGCGCTTGAAAGGTCAGCCGCGGTGGGACGCGATCATTTTGACAGAAAGTGTCATTGATTGTGGCATTCTGATCCCCGATAGCGAATTGAGTTCCTACTTGGAGTGCCGTGTTGTTTGGGATTCCCCCTACATCCCAAGCGGCGAAGCAAGACGGATACCCATAATTCTGGCCCTGCTGAGCATATTCTGTGCCGTTTAGATAGCCGTGGAAGTTCATTTCTTCGCCGGGATTATCTTGATGGATATTGTCCCCGGCCCTGGTCATCTCGTCCACGCTATTCTCAACGGAATAAATGCCACCAGTGAGCGGCTCTTCGGCGACGCCTACGGAATTACGCAGACCCCAGCCTAACAGCAAACCGTCGTTCACATAGTCGTAGGGGGATGAGGTTACGTTCGTAAGGTTGAAGGCCTTAATCTGACTGTGACCGGAAGAAATATCTTCGGCTGCTAAATCCAGATTCGAGGTACTACCCCTACTGACTAGTAGTAAACCCTCGGCCTTGCGAGGCAAAAGTAACGTTCTCGTGGTGTGATCGTCAGTGTTCATCCCGCCAATTAATTGACGAGGAGCGGATGTATTCTGGCTGGAGGCGGCATCGTAGTCCCAGGCATATACAGCCTCTGCTGAGGAAGCATAGAGAGTTTTCCCATCACCCGACAGCTCAATTCCATGGTTCAACTATAGATCGCTGTTAGGAATATGTGAAGAGCCTCGCTGCTAGGTCGGCAATCGCTCACAGTACTATCTTGAATGACATCAATGGCTTTGCCTGCGATGATACAAGAACCGCCATTATCTGTCAAGTTCAGGCTGGACACTCCTTTCCCCTGTTCAATGACCAGGAGGTGCCCACTGGAATCGAACTTGATACCCCGGGGTTTGGTAAGACCCGAAGCTACGACTTTGACATCCCAACCTGACGCGACGGATGGCGCGTGTTTTGGCGCGATTGTCGTGGAGCATGCAGGTGCGCTCGAGGTCTGCGCGCGGACAATAGCAAGGTAGCAAAGAACCAGTAGGCTATAATGGAGACCAGGCATGTTGAATGATAAATCCGGGGGCGGGGGAACTAGATTAAGGTACAAGCGATGCAGGTACAATCGGCAGTGCAGATGAGTTCCAGGTCTCCGGGTGATCGTGAAAGTGGGAGGTGGTTGTTAATAAATGCAGAAGGACGAGCCCAAAATCCGGAAAGCCCCAACAGTTAAGACGTCGATTTAGATGAAGGCAAGGACAAGTCGTACAGCCGCCAGTGGGAAGCTATTCAACTGCGTCATCGTCCATCCCTCTCGAAACACGGAATGTCTCTAGCCTGGACGGGCTGTTCCTTTGCAAAGCAACCGACAGCATGTTTCAAAAGGCACAAATGCCGAGTCATTGCGGGGGAACGCGTCGCGGTCTCGCCTGAAGAAGACTGATGAGCCGTGCTATCACGCCGCAGAAGTCTTCATCCTTCACACAGCACGTGCATCGATATTGGCCTTGACTTGGCTCTTGCTGAGGGCTTCGGGACGGAGCACAGATTTTTCAATTGGGTCAGGGGCAGGAAAATCACGACTATATTAAGGTCCTTGGGTAATGGGCAAGGAAGACCCTGCCGCCAAAGGTTGATAATATTCTACACATATGAGCAAGGACCACACTCCGATTCGTTCACCCTCCCAAGACAGGAAACGCTCGTAAGATGTTCAATGTTTTACTTTCATAGCTGGCAGACTAACGCTGTTATATATGCTGGACGTCTAATCCATATTCAGAAGCACCATCATTCAAGACAAACCAACCCAAGTTTTATACATAGCCGACGTTTACTCAGGCACACAATGGACGCCTGGTGTACCTAGTCAAAACTGACAGACGTGACCCCAATTACAACGCCTTGAACAACAGCAGAAGGTTGATGCATCCAACCAACCCGTCCCACATAGGGAGCTTTTCCGCGTGCGCTGTCCACATTCAAAATGAAAAGCCCAAACAATGCAATCGATGCGCATAGAAAAGAGAGATGCAAGATCCGCTCAAATGCAGGAAACAGTGCTTCAAAAGCTGCGCGAAAGAGGAAAGACACGATGTGAAGGTAAAGTGCTAGCCACAAGCGCTCATACGCTAATCTAGAAACAAAGACACAGAAGTGAACTTTTCTCTGTCCGCACTTTTATTTTTGGTTTCGTAATAGGAGTTGTTCCCGGAACGAGACCAGTACGCTCACAATGCTCCAATACATCGTAGCTTATGCATTAGACCGTCATTAGTTTCATCTGTGATGCTGAATCGTTTTCTGCCTGGAATATTTTGCTAAAGGGAGGTTCTTTCGGGCTCGTACTGGAGCTGGTGTAGATACCTTCCGCATCTCGTAGTACTTCTTTGACTTTCCGTGCCAAAGTGTTGACATATGGGACGATACGTCTGAGAGTTGCTGTATCGAAAGGAACCTTTTTACTGGGGGGTGCGGGTTGTGCATTGGCGATTGGCTCGTGGATACTCTTCCGCTTTTGCAATGCTTCAATTACTGATCGCGCTTTTGCTTCAGAGTCTTTGCGTGGTCGTGTTGTGGGAGCCTTGTATGCTGGCGAAGCTATGTATTTCGTGGAGGGAGGAGGCGTTGACTGTGGTCCAAAAATGTCATGATTCGACGGCAGAATCGACTTTCTTCTTGGACGGCTGCTTTGAGAAGCGGGATGAGACAGGTGGTGAGGGGACTCATCATTCGCTAAGATGCCGGATTTGCGTCTGCTACGATCGTTATTGGGGGTTGAGCCCGACACGTCATCAAAAGCATCCGCGTCAAACCCTGGAGACGAAGGCGGCGATAGGCGAGGCACTCCATCCCCTTCTGCTTCCTGGTCCGCAAGATCAATCATTGCATCTACTTCTTCCCACATGCTGGCATTCGGGCCTTCTAGAAGACCAAGAGTGACTGCCCGAATCCGTTGCTCTTTTAGTTCTTCAATGAGAATACCCCACTCTCTTAAAAGTCCGATGTTGGCAAGCACATTGCTCTGCTGCTCTTGAATATTCTTGGGCACAACCATGGCCATACCGCTGTCGGCCCTTTGGTTGTCACCTTCGTTCGAAACTGCAGGCAGCTCGGTGCTGTCTGAAAAGTCAAAGTCGTCATTCCAATCCTCGGTCACGCCCTTGCTTCCGACGCCCCATGTTCCAAATTTATTCGTGACCACTGTGCTCCGCTTGCCAGCGACATCCGGAACCACAGGCACACTTTGACTACGAGCATGCAGCGCACTCGGCGCCCGACGACAAACAGCTCTGCTGCCTCTACTATCGGTGTCTTTCTTGCCATGTACTGTTTTCGGACGTGGCGGCGTGCGATTGCCCGAGCTTTTATCAGTTGGTTGCTGCTCCGACCAATCAAATATGCAGCTTCGAGCGTCCCTATCAATATGATCAGAGTGAAAATGTTGCGAAATTGGTGGTCTCTGAGCAGATCCGGAAGCCAGTAGGCGAGGGTTATGGCGCCCAAGGGATACAGGTGTGGCCACATGCGTGGCTGGAACGTAGTCAACCTCATCGTCCCATGGTTCCTCCTCCTCCTCCTCAAAAGACCACCTACTATCGTCATCCTCTTCAGCTCCATTGTCCCATTCCAAGGTTCCGAGACTGAGTGGTTTTGGCATGTCAGGTGGTGACGAGGGGATTAGCGAAGGGAAAAGAGGGTTGCCATTAGTCCTCGTTGCTGTTGGTGAATCATGACTTGTTCTATCAGGAACAATTGTTCGGACTGGTGTTGTGATGCTCTCCTCCTCTTCTGCAATGCTCTGATTACCCGCAGTACTTTCCGTAGTGGGTTCCCGAAACGTTCCTCGAGGAAGTAGATCCCGTAGCGCGGTGACTTTGCTTTTTGACAATTGGGGAGGTGATTCATCAAATATGGTCTCAATGCGAGGGCCCCGGGCCCCTGTAGTACTTTTCGTTGCGCCTGTTCGCAGTGAATCAAACAGGGTTTCGCTCTGAAGATCAGTATCATCCTCATCGCCGGACCCTACTCCGCGAGCTTCGTTATCAGAACCCACCAATGTCGATGCTTGCTCCGAAGGAGCAACGGAATGGCGAGAAGGGCGACCGCCTGCAGGAAGGAGAGTAGGAGAAGGGGGGAGGTGGCTAGAACTTCCTGATGCTGAAGGTCTGAAAGAGTTGCGGGGTATCGATGATGGTGTAGCATCTTCCCTTCCAGTTGCATACTGAGACGGAATTGCTGGTCTGGGAGATGAAGCGGCGATGAGTGAGGCATTGTTTGGATTGATAACAGCACTGTCTCTTGGTGAAGAATATATCTCGCGCCGGGAAAGAGTAGGATCTGTTAGGTCCCGCCGAGCCGCCGGTCTTTCTGACTCCCCATGTGCAGTGACACTGTGCCTGGTACCCATTGCGAGAAGAGGAGCAGAGCTCACTCGTTTGCTCGACTTGCGAGTGAGTTTCGTGCTAGGCGTTTTGACTGTTCGCTGCTTCCGCGAGGTAGATAGAATGTCGCTGATGGAGAAGGATCGTCGAGGTCGAGCCTCGTCAGCGATTTCCGCAGATATTCGATGCGTGGGAATATCATCCGGCGAAATAGACGTATTTGTATTTGTTGATATAACAGCGGCCATGTTGAGCGGCGTGCCCGGTCTACTTAGGAAATATATACTATCACCATCTTGGCTTGAGGATTCATCAACGTCGATGGAACACGCTGGTGACACGGATTGAGCCAATAGTAAAGTCGGCCTATGCTTCTCATCAGGAAAAATTCTTTTCACGGTCTTCGGGTTGCCAGATGCATTTCGCTTTTTAGACAGCGTGCTGTCCTTTGATACCTTCGCGGTAAAATACTGGGTATATTGCAAGTCGTGATTCACTGCCGATGGGCGAAGAGGCTCTTCGATGGAAGATGAATCTTCCACAGGCGTCTCCATTAGAGTGGAATGGTATTGGAGGGTGGCAGAGCGCTGATGACTTGTGGCAGGGCGCCGAAATGTCGGAAGACGAGTACTAGAACTTTGAGACGGGGAATCGTGGGGGCTCCGGACGGACGAAGATCGTTTGACCAACTTATTTGGGGGCAACGGGGAGGGAGACCGTTTTCCTATTATGGGTGCGGTAGAGCCATCATGCGAAAATGCCATTGAACCATTGGAAGCTGAAACAGAGGGTGATAATGGGCCTGGACTTGAGTTTCTGCTCGAGTGTTGCGATGCAGAGACGACAGACAGCCGCTTGAGCCAAGAGGAACGAGGTCGTAAGGTTGAAGTGGGGTCGATATCATCCGAATCATATTCACTGGGAGGAATGTACCCATTGACTATACCATCGTGAAGCTGAGAGGTAGCGTCTCCACTCGTCATTCTCCTTACAATCCTGCGTTGTGGGGGCCGTCCATCTTGACTCCTTGGGGGTGCAATGCGGGATGAGGCCGAGGTAGACAGGGGCAACGGGGAGCTGAAGGAGAAGGTAGCGTTCGTCGACGATGAAGTTTGAATGGCAGAAGGCATTGGCTGGTCTTCCAGCACTCTGGCTGGCGTCGATTTCCTCTTGTTCGCAGGGTCAAGGGAATGTTCAGGTCTTCCGAAAGACAATTGAACGGTGGCTGCCCCAACGATAGTAGCAGTAGCACAAAGCTGTGGGACAAGTTGGGTCAGTCATTACGGCTGGTGAGACTTAAGATGCGAGTGATAAGAAATTGAAACAGGAAAACCCATTGCCGGTCTCGGGACAACGAGCAGATGAGGCACGAAGCATGGCTAAACATTGGCTGCCGGTGAACACAGCGCAACGTGAACGAGATGCGGGCATTTGGGCAAGGGAGAGCAGAGGCAGTGGGCAAGGGAGAGCAGATGGAATGATTTACCGTTGGTACCGTTTTCATCTTACAGACCAAGTCGCCTTGACCTGCAAATCAACGAAGGGCTCGTGACGACGCGGTGCGTGGTCCAGAGCATTATTATGGCATGTCAAGGAGGCCGACACGACTGCGTACCAAGGGACGAGGCCTCGAGAGGGACGGGAGGGCGCAGGACAAAGTGTGGACAAACCACTCGAGCGAGGGAGGTGGAGAGCAGCAGCAGTAGTCTGAGTGACAGAGCGGAGAGAGAGTCTCTGAGTGAAGGACGCAAAAGCTGCAAAAGCCCGCCGCTTTCTTAGGATCGGGCTTGCTTTGATGTTCGACAGGGCAACCCCAGCTTTGGACGGATTCCGCTCGTTTAGCGAGACGCTGGCCGGCGAGATCCAAGAATGTCCAACGCGACGCCGAGTATTGCGAATTGCAAACTACCGCTGCACTGGCGAGCAAGTGCCTCGCCCGTCAGGTGTCGCTGTCGCTGTCGCTGTCGCAGCCTCGGCCGGCCAGTTGTACGGCTGCTAACTTGCTACCGGGTCAGAGCCGCGTGAAGCAGCGCAGGCCAACGCCGTACCACGTAACAACCACTTGTCTCTGTTTGCAATGGCGCGGATGCAAATCAGGGACGCATCGAATGTTCAGCTTCGGCGCACTCGTCCCCTCACTGCTGACTACCTGGCTAGCCTACCAGACATTGGCAATGCTCTGCAACCCTCGAGTGTCCGCTGCCGTCAAACGCAAGCAAGGCTCGACGTCGCTAAGACGCTTCACACAATCCTGTCTATGGAACTCTGCCGGCGGCGAGGTGCAGATTGTCGCCCGCGGGTTTGCACGCGTGAGTCTGGCATTGTTTGCAGGATGTGCTTTTAGGCATCTCTGGGGCAAACTCACAATAATCAACAGGAGGAACGCTGGCCCAGGCTCCGGGTTGACGAACCGCCAATAGCTGCTGAAGAACCATGGCGAGCACCTCACCAATCGCAGGAGATGGAACAGTACCGCGTCCTCTGGCGCTGACGTGCGGTTGTTTCGGGCTGCAGGATCTTCATGGGAAGGCAATTGATACGACAAGGGTCATTGCTTCGTCGGGAGTGCCGCCAGGAAGATGCGGCTTAGGTAGTGGAGATAGCGACTTGGTACGTACACGTTACGGAGCAGATGCATGTTCAAGCCGACTGGGAAACCCTCGACCCTGTTGAACGGCGAGATGGATGCTATTGATGAAGCTCAATGACTGCAGCCGTGCCATTCTATCGCCGGCTGGAGACGCTCTCTGCACGACGTGATCGCTAGAGCCTACAGAAGCGGCAGGTGTTCTGACAGAAGGGCCTCCAAAGAGGTCTACCTAGGTATGGGGTCTGTATTCCACGCCCGCCATCTGTCAAGCCCCCAGGTATGGCTTCCGGGAATCCTTGACGTCCATCCATGCGGCTTGAGGAGTGATGCGAGAGATAGCGCGTCGTCGACGCGCTCGAAATATATTACGGCTGGTTACAGTGTTTCCGTTGGGCTGATTGGCTTACCTTTGCTGTTCGCCCAGCTTTCTAGAAGAAATAGTTAAAAACTCCGAGTGCTCATTCAGTCGTAAGGTGCTCTGCATCGTGATACTCATCGATCATCACTTGCCTTGCCGCCGTGGTACAAAGCAATTATTAGTAGGACAGAAGCGCGCACAAATCAAGACAAAACGAACGAAGGGCGGAAGCTCGCCTTCCAACGAAGTTGCACCTTGCCTCCACTTACCTTGCCTTCCTAGGCCGCGCCACAAATCCCAATTTATTCGGCGTATTCGAAGCGAAAGTAGGACAGACCTGCTGCCACCACGCACGTAACCCATCATGGAGACTGAGATAAGAGCTCAGATCCAAAACATCGACCCAGTTTTAGTAGATTACTGTTCCGGCTACCTCCTTCACGCCTCAAAAAGCTTTGCTTTTGATACAGATGCCAATGCCGCGTCGCCGCTCGACGAAGCGGCTTCGACCATCACAGCAGTGCTACTTTCCGCCTCAGGTGATCTCTCCAGTCAAAATGAGACGATCATCCAGAATCTCGTCGACAAGTTCGTCTCTCGGCTGACTGCGGCGAACGGTGTTGATGGAGAGAAGCGGCAGATGGCCCCTTCGGCCAAGAAGCTGGATCAAGCCATCCACGTGGGATCCCAGCGCAACATATCATCAACCTTAGGTTTGACCGGTGGAGGAGTCGATCTCGAGTCTGCAAACACCAGGAAAGTCGAATCGAGAGTTGATCGTAAGAAATTAGAGAAAGCTGAGCGAAAAATCCGTGCCAAGCAAGACAGGAAGGTTATGAAGAATGTCGAATATGAGGCATCAAGACTCGTTCATCAACCTGATGAAACTCAGTCCTACGAAGAGTTTTATATGGCCGTTAATCCTCTACAATTGGGCTCTGAATCTAGCTCCAAGAGCAAAGATATCAAGATCGATAGCGTTGATATATCGATCGCCGGACTGCGAATATTGACAGACACAAGCCTCACCCTAGCCTATGGCCGAAGATATGGTCTGGTAGGTCAGAACGGTATTGGTAAATCTACTTTGCTTCGAGCTCTAAGCCGGAGAGAGGTTGCAATTCCAACGCACATTTCGATTCTGCACGTCGAGCAAGAGGTAAGAAACGTTTGATCTGGAAAGGATGGCTCGTCGGACATTAACACACCAACTCTAGATCACTGGCGATGACACTCCTGCTTTACAGGCAGTCCTTGACGCCGATGTTTGGCGCAAGCATCTCCTTAAGGAACAAGACGTGAGTTCTTCTCAATTATAGGGTCAGTCAGGGTGTTGACGATGTTAGAAAATCTCCAAAGAATTGATGGAACTCGAGGCTGAACGATCCACAATGGCGGACACATCTGCAGATGCCGCCAAGCTAGACCAGCAGCGTGAAGGTCTCGACATCACTCTAAGTGACATTCATGCCAAACTTTCAGAGATGGAATCAGACAAGGCGGAGTCTCGAGCAGCAACCATCCTTGCTGGTCTCGGTTTCTCTACCGAACGGCAACAATTTGCCACCAAAACTTTTTCTGGTGGTTGGAGAATGAGATTGGCACTGGCCAGAGCTCTTTTCTGCGAACCTGACCTACTCCTCCTTGACGGTATGTGCTATTCAACCATCAGTGAGCTAGACTAATGCCAAACTAGAGCCGTCTAACATGTTGGATGTACCGTCTATCACCTTCTTGTCGAATTATTTGCAGACCTATCCCAGCACTGTATTGGTCGTGTCTCACGATCGAGCATTCCTGAATGAAGTGGCTACAGACATTATCCACCAACATTCTGAACGACTGGATTACTACAAGGGCGCCAACTTCGGTGAGAAATGTCTATGACCTCTTCGGGTAATGCAGCTAATCCCCAACAGATTCTTTCTATGCCACCAAGGAAGAGCGTCGTAAGACAGCCAAACGTGAATACGAGAATCAAATGGTCCAGCGGGCTCACCTTCAAGGTTCGTTCGTTCCCTCACCAGTATCATGGCGCTTGATTGTTGACTCATCTCCAGCTTTCATTGATAAATTTAGGTACAATGCGGCCAAATCATCAGAGGCCCAGTCTAGGATCAAGAAATTGGAGAAAATGCCTGTTCTACAGGCACCAGAAGCGGAATACACTGTCCACTTCAAGTTCCCAGAAGTTGAAAAGCTGTCTCCCCCTATTATTCAGATGAGCAGTGTCACTTTTGGATACAGCAAAGACAAGATTCTCTTGAATAATGTCGACCTGGACGTTCAGCTTGATTCTCGGATAGGAATCGTTGGACCCAACGGAGCTGGTAAAACGACAGCCTTGAAGCTACTCATTGGGGCGCTTCAGCCTACAACGGGCTTGATATCTCAGAACCCTCGTCTAAGAATGGGGTTCTTCGCCCAACATCACGTCGATGCGCTGGACCTCAATGCTAGTGCAGTTGGATTCATGGCGAAAGAGTACCCTGGAAAATCGGATGAGGAGTATCGGCGGCATCTTGGTGCATTTGGAATCACGGGAATGACTGGGCTGCAGAAGATGGAGCTCCTGTCGGGAGGGCAGAAGTCGCGCGTAGCATTCGCCTGCCTGTCTTTGACCAACCCACACATACTTGTTCTGGATGAACCGTCAAATCATCTGGATATTGAAGCTATGGACGCGCTGTCGGAGGCGTTGCAGAAGTTCCAAGGTGGTGTTTTGATGGTCAGTCACGACGTCACCATGCTGCAAAGTGTGTGCACGAGTCTCTGGGTGTGCGACCATGGGACCATCGAGCATTTCGACGGCACCGTCAAGGACTACAAGCGCCGCATCACCGCCCAAGCCAACGAAGCTGGCGTTGTACAGGCTCACTGATTGTGCCTTGCAAGCAGTAGCCATAGATAGATAAACATGACAAAGGAGCGTGCAAATGATTCTCTTGATTCGGTGTGCGAAGTGCCTAGGCCAAGCCTGGACGTGAAGCGGGAGCTTAGCCACCAAGCAACCAGGATATTTGGGTCTTGTCCAGCCTCACCACCACCATCCACAGCACTTCATCACCAGCACACTCGTACGCGCTCACAGCAAACAGAGACTCCGTCGTCAATCTGTTCTTTCCAATGCTACGAGCCCCCTCTTAACCCACCAGCGCGCTGCACCAATTGACGACGAGTGACGCCCTTGCCCCCTTCATCTCATCAGCTACTTCCATCAATCAAGTTTACTCCATAAATCCGTCACCTTGTCGCAGACACGAGAATCCAACAACGGCTTGTCCGTCCCTGTCACTCCTTTGCCTTCACATTCCAGCGATAGCAACACCCCTCGTCCGCCATACAGCGTCGCATCGTCTGCCTCTGACCAAGCAGTGCTGACCACCGCCGGCGAATCACCGTATCCCCCTCCCTTCTCCTCTCTCTACTTCCCCCCCGAACCTCCCGCAGACGAACAGGATAAGGCCTGCGTCACCAGCTGCCAGAACGAGGCTCTGCCAGCCTTTGCTCCTGCGCCTCCCTTCACCGAATCATCGTCCTCCGCCGCCGCTACTGCTGTCGCAGAAACAAAAGCTGCACTTCCACGAGACACAAAAGACGGCTCGAGCAGCAAGGATATCGACGACGGAGAACCTCCTCCACCCTACAGCGAAGGCTCAAGTCCCCTTGAATCGTTCACATACGTGATGGCATCTGCAGGAGGACCGGCGAGTATCATCACCCAGGTTTCACAGGGAGGTGGACCACCAATAAACACTCTAGGAGGTAAGGCTCCAACCCTCATGTAAACTTCTGGTTACTAAAGTCTTGGGACAGGGGGATCTGATGAGAATATCACTCTCGAACTACGGTAAGATTGCTCAAACTCGCCTTCGGAGCCTTGACTCGGATGACTTACGCTCGAATACAGAGGAACCAGATTCACGTTATCTCGAGATGAACTTCTGACGCTACCTGAATTCGTGCTTTTGTCGCTATTTCCCAATGGCCTTCTGCCAGACGGCCATATGAATTCATATCACGATGGTGATGTGTATCCAGTAGATGTCGGTGCCAACGACTTTCCTCCTCCCCAATCTTCTCATAATCTCCGCCCCAATTCCATTCAAATGATCCACTTTCACCTCTCCAATCCTTCATTATATCTATCTGACAATATATATTATTCACAGTATGATCCCAAGTCTCTGCAATACATGCTAGAGTTTTTCCGCCATGTAGCACAAACAATTCCTACATCTCCCCCTTCTCCATCCACGCTCACAGGATCACCGGATCATCCTGCTGAAGCCGTCCCGATCGAACCAATGCATGGATCTGCACGAGACATGCTGCAGGATCGTGCCGGTATCATCGTGCTAAGAGAAGATCTGGATTTCTACGCCATTCCGCCTCGGCGTGATATTGAGCAAACAGAAATGATCGAGGTCAAAAGAGCCGCTGCCAAGGCATTGCTCAAGCAAGATGGTATCTTCTCAGGACTACGAAAAAGCGAAGAGCCAGGAACAACAGAGCAACATCTCATCGAAATGCTAACTGCGGGGTAAGTTCACCCCCTTGCTTACGTCTCCCATTGTAATAGAATACTGATGTGACAACTCATTAGCGGCTTCAATCATGATGATCGATGGGGTCACCGAGCAGGAGAACCAAACAAAGCGGTCATTTGCAGCATCGCCCTTGCACGGCTGCGCACCGACATCAAAGGCAATGATCTCGCAAACAGTAATGCCGTTGGCATGGCTCAGAAACTCCTTCTCTTCTGGCGAAAACCGGCAAGACGATGTTGGTGGGAGGGTGTCGAGTTGGATGATGTCGAGGGAGTGGAAGGCAAACTTAAGGTGTGGATTCGGCGGGTCTGGACGCTTGAAATGGTTAGCTTTCCTCATCTCCTAAAAGCCTTTGCTGGCTGCTCAAACACATCTAACGACTGAACAGAGCGTCATCGGCCTGCGCTAATACTACTATACTTGTCTTATTTATCCATGGGTGGAGTTCTTCACATTCGACTACCCTGCAACATTGCAAGTCCTTTCCATGCTCTATCATAGAGCCTGGGTGTCATTCTTGTCTCAAACTATTCCATTGGAAAAAGCAAGCTTTTCCATACATTCACGGTCGAGCGGGTCTGTTTTGTTTCTTGTCTGTTTGATACCTCTTTCTCTCCTTCTATCTTTTTACCTCGAGAATTTACGTCCTTATCCCACAGGGCATACTGTCACACACCCATTCTTGGCTGATTGGAGGGCTTAAGGAAAGATGATCATTACTGCGAAAGGGCTAGACATCAAGTGGGATGCGTACATAATGTAAAAACTAAGTATGGTATTCATAAGGCTATAATATTTTCAGATAATTTCATGAGCACCAGAGTAATGTTTGGTCTCACTTGGGCGCGTCAATATTGCAAGGCCAAAACTTGGAATTGTCACCTCGCACCAAATTATCAGCGCTTGTTCCCGAGGTCGCATGTGAAGAGGAACAAGTCGTCTTGGTTCACTCTCTCTACCTTCCGAACTGGACTTTGCGTATAGCCACAGCAGCATATGCTCAAATGTTGGTACTTTACAAAGCCCTTTTCCCGCATACCCCATTCCACCTCTCCGCTCCCCTTCGAAGCCACTTCGCATCACGGAACCCAACTAGTCCGAACGCCATTCCACCTTCGTAGACCGACAACGAACAGTTTGGTGGAATATATATAGACTCACAGACTAACAGAACACAGAAGCCCATTGTCACATCCCTCACACCTCAACAACTGCTCATTACGAACGTATATCCGCCTGCTCACTTGAAACAGCGTCTAGCCCGTAAATGGTCGGCTACTCATCTACGTATATGTATGTACGTGGGCCTCACATCTGCTGGTTGTCAAGGTCAATGTCAATGTCCAAAAGTCATAAAACGGGGATCCGCATACTCTTGAAACAAATACAGCAGCAAAGTCTAAGTACATACCCTTGCCCGACCATGACCTGTCGCTGCTTGGATACATGACCGCCGTGCGACAAGGCTCTTGGGATGCGGCTTGCCGACCTTTTGACGCTTTGTGGAACCACAAGGCATCATGGCTCATGCATGTGCGGCCAGGGCGCCTCAGAACTCGCTGATAAAGGAGTGGGTTCTAGTTCAATTTAGGTAGAGATTAAAGAAGCACATGTGATTTTAGCATGTGTCACGCATATTTCCTGTTTTGGGATGCTAAGGTATGGGAAACGAAGGGTTTGTGATGGTGGATGTATTGATAGATGGGCCAAGAGAGATGTTCGGGTTGCTCTGTTGAATTCACACGTTCATGGAAGCACTTTGGCATTTGTGAGGTCTAGTTTTGCGTTCGATAGACATTCAGAGTGAAACCAACCAGGGCTTTTCGAATCCAGCACGACCCCCGATACCTATCAGGCCTCGATGGCACCGAACTGCTTCTCATATCTTCTCTCCTTGCTCCTATTTACCTCACACTTCCTCTTTACAAAAGTCCTACTCAACAGCACAGAAGCATCAGGCACAGCTGATAAAACCTAGACTACACTCGCTTCCAACCTGGACTTTCCTTACTTTTCCATTCCCCGTTGCCGCACAACGGCATATTAATTTACTGGAATTATGCTTCCTACGTCCTCATAAAAGTCTAGCGAATCCAACAAACAACCGTTCGCTAGCACAACGCTCGCCATAAGTGTAATCCTATTTTCATGTCCCTTCGTGCTTATCAAAGAGATTCAAATAATAAATCTACCTCCAGTAGCAAGGCCGGGTAGGAGAAAAAGGAGGACCCTAGTATGAAGATAAGGAAGCCGAACACGATGGGTGAGGCGAGACGAGCTGGTTTGACCTCAGTGATGGGACTTGATGGAGGAGACGACCTTGTCACGATGACTGGCAAAAGGGATGGATAAAATTGTGAATAACTGTAGGAGGCCAAAAGGCTTTATACTCTAAACTTAAGAAGGGACTCCTAGCGATTACATTCTGTACTAGTTGTTGAGTAGACCAAGTCTAAATTGTAGGGCCAGGGAGACTGGCAGAGGGAGAGATCTATTCCAATCTTAGGGCAGTTACCGCTTTGGATCGATGTTTTTGCGAAAGCTTTGGAAGGTTCGGAGGAGTGTATTGGGGGATAATGGAGTTATAGAGTAGAATATCGCGGTTGTTAGATGTCTGACTGGTTTTTTACTCAGCTACCCCACTTAGGGGCGGTGTTCAGTAACAGAGGAAAGGAAAGGACTGATGGGTAACGATGAAAACGGAGCGTAGGAGAAGAGCCAAGGGAGTTCTTCGTGAACATGAATTTTGGAGTGAGAAAGATAGAAAACAATGGTACAGTTCTTTAAGTATCCTGTACTTCTTCTTAGTGCTGGACTCTGTTCTTGACTTCTGCTTCAGTCTACTATTGCTATCTTCTTGATCTCATATAGCACATTGGTGAAGTACTATATTGCCTTTGGGCGGTATGTTTGACCCTGCCAGCTTAGGCGCTACAACCGTACTTAGGCAATCTGAACTTTGTAACGGAGTTCAACGTCAGTTGCCCTCTGGAAGCTGATCCGGAAAGTGCAAAAATTTTGTATTCTTTATCTTGGTGGATTAGAAAAGGGTTTTATGATTATTTATCTAGCTCTTTATAGTAAACTGCTTATACTTTAAAAGAAGATAACCTGACTTTAGCGAAAAGCCTTTATGCTCTTTTCCATCCACAAGATGGCCCCATTAATGCTCTTACACTAGAATCTGATTGACGGTATGTTGGAAAAGGACTCCTGTATGTTAAACTCTACTTAATTATCAATGGCAGCCAATCTCTCACTAAGCTACTCCAAGTCGATCGGAGGCTGCTGTAAAGTCATCCACGCAATGGTGCTCATCTCCGGATTACGGAGGCGATGACGGAGTTCCGATTCTGGAAAGGAAACTTGGGAAAACGGGGGCGTTAGGCAGGATGTGTTCGTTGGGAGAACGGGATTGAAGCGCAAGAGCAGAACTAGCAAACGGTATAGTAAACGATGATATACAGATGTCATTCACATTGGACCGAGCGAGAGTTCTTGTGGTCGGAGCACGTGGTGATAAGTACTCCCGGTTGGACTGGAAAACCCTCCGCTTCCGGTGTTTTTCCGACGGACTTGAACTTGCTGTGGCATGGTGGGGTATGAAAGAGAATATAAACTGCCGAAGACACCGCTCCTGTTTTTTTCTTGCCCCAAACTCACATCTTCACGCCCCCAACCTCCCTCAATCCTACCCCCATTTCCCAATCTCCACCTAGATACCCTTCAGTTCCTTCAGTCACAATGTCTGCTCCAGCACACAAGCACAAGGTCGCAGACCTTTCTCTGGCGGCCTTTGGTCGTCGAGAAATCGAATTGGCCGAGAATGAGATGCCTGGACTCATGGCTACTCGAGAGAAGTATGCCGCTGATCAGCCACTGAAAGGAGCACGCATTGCGGGATGTCTTCACATGAGTATGCTTTTCAATTCACCTTTCTGCAGACTTTGCTGACCCCGCTCCAGCTATCCAGACCGCCGTGCTCATCGAGACCCTCAAGTCCCTCGGTGCTGAGCTCACATGGACGAGCTGCAACATTTTTTCCACACAAGATCACGCTGCCGCCGCTATTGCCGCCTCCGGTGTTCCAGTGTACGTCTAAACTCATAATATAAGCTCATCAAAATGCTAATTCTACCCAGATTTGCATGGAAAGGCGAGACCGAGGAGGAGTACGAGTGGTGCCTAGAGCAACAACTCACTGCCTTCAAAGATGGCAAGAAGCTCAATTTGATCCTTGACGACGGTGGTGACCTCACTGCTTTGATCCACAAGAAATACCCAGAGATGCTCAAGGACTGCTATGGTGTGTCAGAAGAGACCACCACCGGTGTCCACCACCTTTACCGAATGCTCAAGAACAAGAACAAGGATCACGGTCTCCTTGTCCCTGCCATCAACGTCAACGACTCCGTCACCAAGTCTAAGTTTGATAACCTGTACGGATGCCGAGAATCGCTGGTCGACGGCATCAAGCGTGCAACTGATGTTATGATTGCTGGTAAAGTCGCTGTCGTTGCTGGCTACGGTGATGTCGGTAAGGGCTGTGCTCAGGCTCTTCACAGTATGGGTGCCCGTGTCATTGTCACCGAGATCGATCCTATCAACGCCCTCCAAGCCGCTGTTTCTGGCTACCAGGTCACCACAATGGAGGAGGCCGCTCCTCAAGGTCAGATTTTCGTCACTACAACTGGCTGCCGAGACATCCTCACTGGTGAGCACTTTGAGGTCATGCCCAACGACGCTATTGTCTGCAACATTGGTCACTTCGATATTGAAATCGATGTTGCATGGCTCAAGAAGAACGCCAAGTCCGTCCAGAACATCAAGCCTCAAGTCGACCGCTTCCTCATGAAGAATGGCCGTCACATCATTCTCCTCGCCGAAGGTCGTCTTGTCAACTTGGGATGTGCCACCGGTCACTCCTCTTTCGTCATGTCCTGCTCCTTCACGAACCAGGTCCTTGCACAGATCATGCTGTACAAGGCTGCTGATGAGGAGTTCGGCAACAAGTACATCGAGTTCGGCAAGACCGGCAAGCTCGACATCGGTGTCTACGTCCTCCCTAAGATTCTGGACGAGCAAGTCGCTCTACTCCACCTTTCTCACGTGAACGCCAAGCTGTCCAAGTTGACTGAAGTCCAGGCCGAATACCTAAGTTTGCCCATCGAGGGTCCTTTCAAGAGCGATATCTACCGATACTAATTTCCTCTTTCTTTTTCTCTTCGAAATGTTTCAACACACGACGTAATGAATTGGGATGATACCAAAAGTTGTCTTCAACAGCATAATGGGTGCATATGGCGGTCCAAAAGATCGGCGGTGATATTTTCGAACTTGGGGTAATGGCGTTGCATCCAGGCTTGGCCCTTCAACAATGGCCAGGTAGAAAGCTGTTTGTACTAAAAGGGTTCTGCGAGGTGGACTCGAGGCGTCGCGCCTGGGTAGACACTGCCGTGGTGGCAGAAAACTCAACGATAGATATCATAGTAATGGCTCGCTGTAAGCAGCCACTGAATCGAAGAAGGCAGGTTCCACACCAGCTACTGGAACAGATTGATTCATTCTCCTTTTCAGTCGTAAAGGTGAAACACATGCACAGTCCTCATTTCCTTAATCTTGAACTTCTGATTGATACCCCGTATCCTCATTGATACGTTCTCAGGCACTTAGTTGAAAAAGCCTAGCCTTTAGCTAATCCTCCATAAGAAACTGTGTAAGCATTGATAGTCTGAAGTATGCATGCAGATACTGAAAAAGCCTTACCTTATCAAACGCCCTTAAAATGCACTGAATCTGCCAACGCGGTGTGGCTGGCCGCGAAGTCCTAGAAGGACAAAACTATGTGAAGCCCCAGTCTCGTTAGAACGAAATTCTCCTTTTCCTGCCTCTCACTTCGTCTATCCCGTCTTAAATTTCTTAGTCGGAGGCAAATTCGGGACCTTAAAGCCTCCAGAATCAACCTTCGCCGGCTGAGTCGACCCAGGCGTGCCATTCGGTCCCCCAATCTGCGTGAAGGTTCCACCTTTGAACCATCGATCCTCATCCGCCTTCCTCTTCCTATTCATCTCGTCCCTGACCTTCGGATCCACAAGCTCCAACCCTTGCACAGGGGTAAATGCGATGGAACTCGTGCCCGTACCTCCAACACCACCGCCCACACCACTAGTTCGAAGCCCGTGGCCACCAAGCACTGTAGCGTTTCCTGCACCGATGCCTTTGAGAGACGATGCAGCGCCGCCGACCGAAGAGGCGGTACCGCCCCAGCCAGGGTTCTTCTTTGATAATTTGGCGCGGGTGCGCTGATCGATTTGCTGCGCGCGAATACGGCCACTGTCCTGTGCCCCAATCATACCCATTCCTTTTGTCGAATCCGCGTATCCGATTTCTTTCTCTTCTTTTCCGAACGCCATTCTGTTCTGTGCCTTCCTCAGTTCCGTCATGGCGACTGCCTCCTTCGCCTTTCTCGCTCTCCTACCACCGCGTTTTCTTGAAGGCTTGTCATCGGGGGCTGGGAGGGCGCGTACGCCCTTGTTGGGGGGTGGTTCGGTCAATTTGTCCAACCGTGTCGCACAGTCGTCTTTAAGTTGGAGGCCGGTGGATCCATCAGGGGATTCGTGGACTCGATCAACGCGGGCCGCGAGGATCACTTTGGCGCTGACAATGCGCATGGCTTGTTTTTTGAGATCCTGTCTAATGCCTTGGATGATGGGGGAGTGATATAAGAAGCCTTGGTGTCGTACGCCGACATTTGTGGCAAAGCCAGTACCGGAGGCTTTATTGGAGCCGAGAGGAGAGACGTTACAGGCGGGTGTCTTTGCGAGGCCGGTGAGTCCGCCGGCATAGTTGAGGAGTTGGGCCGCTGTTAGGGAGCCGATCAGGGCTGTAAGGTTGGGTGCGAAAATGTTCATGCGGGATTGGACGTAATCCGTTAGGATCTTTTTGGAACGGTCGAGTTGTAGCATCATGGAGCATGCTCTCATGATTAATGCCAGTAAGGGCTCACTTAGATTCTCTCCTTGAGATCTTGTTGCTTCGACCGTTACAACCATGAGCGAGGGTCCGTCTAGAATGGATTTCAAAGGGACGCCGACGATGTTCTCGGAGGATTGGGATATAGATTTGATGTTGTCCATAGGTCCGTTGCCTATGATTGCGACTGTTTTTGCATAGTCGAGTGGATTTTTAATCAATTCTTCCAGATAGGGAAAGCGAACGGAGTAATGGTCGCGTATGAACTTGTGCACTATCTGAATTTCGCCATCGATGTTGGTTGACAGTGTGTTCGCCTCTGTCAAGAGCTGATACTCTGGGTTGTCTTCCACGGATCCGCCCTCATTCTTGGCTTCGGGAAGCTCTTTGAAACGCTCTATCTCCTTGAGCACAGGCTGAAGCTTTGAGAGTAGAGACGTGGCGCTCTGTATGTCGCTGGGCCCTTTCTGTTTCTTCTGGGCCTCAAATTGCGCTTCCTCGTCCAGCATCTCCGTGTCTTCGTTTTCGCTAGGTGAGCCTCCATCTGCAAAATCCCTTTCTAGCTCATCAATATCTCCATTTATGTTTCCAGTGAGATCTCCCTGCATCTCGTCTTCGGAGCCGACATCCTCGAAGTCGGCGAGGAGTTCTTGCTCGAGCGTGGCCATGGCGTTGCGGGAAACGGGAACTTGTGAGGTGGCGTGAAAAGGAGAATTGGGTGCACTATATGGCGAGTGTCGCCACTAGATGCTGGAGGAGACCACAGATGTTGTGGGTTGAACAGTGGGCCTGATGTTCTGGTGTGGGTGAAGTCGCGAGGAGGGAGTTTTGAGTTCACATGAAGGTCAATATTATTCTGCCGGGCGGTGAGTCCGAAATTCATCTCGGTCCACTGGCCGCCAGGCTCTGAGCTTTATTTCATCAACCTCGCCCATCTTGTCAACCATTTACGACAACATCCGTGAGCTTAGTCAAGATCTCTGCTGTATTGCCATCATACCGACTCGCTAAAAGTATTCCTTCAGTTCTGCAAAACGCATATTCTCTGTGCTTAGGCAGGCCCGGCGCAAATCAACCGCCATGGAGACCTCACGAGGCCCACCGCGGGTCAAAAATAAGGCTGCGGCTGAAGTTCAGATCAGTGCCGAACAGCTCCTCCGAGAAGCTGTTGATCGCCAAGAAGAGGGACTGAAAGCTCCCACCCAAAGATTTGCAGATCTCGAAGAGCTTCATGAATTCCAAGGCAGAAAGCGGAAGGAGTTCGAAGACTATGTCCGACGGAATAGGATCAATATGAACAACTGGATGCGCTATGCTCAATGGGAACTCGAACAGAAGGAATTTCGCCGGGCCAGATCCATTTTTGAGAGGGCGCTTGATGTCGATAGTACTTCCGTCGTGCTGTGGATCAGGTATACCGAGGCGGAAATGAAGACGCGAAACATCAACCATGCCCGAAATCTATTTGACAGAGCCGTCACAATTCTTCCAAGGGTTGACAAGCTTTGGTATAAATATGTGTACATGGAGGAGACGCTTGGGAACGTTGCGGGTGCCCGTCAAGTATTTGAGAGATGGATGCAATGGGAACCCGAGGAGGCTGCTTGGTCTGCGTACATCAAGTTGGAGAAGCGCTATGGCGAGTTTGAGAGGGCGAGGTCTATATTCGAACGATTCACTACCGTTCATCCGGAGCCGAAGAATTGGATCAAGTGGGCCAGATTTGAAGAGGAGAACGGCACCAGTGATCTTGTGCGAGAGGTTTACGGAATTGCTGTTGAAACACTTGGTGACGACTTCATGGACGAGAAACTCTTCATGGCATATGCCAAGTTTGAAGCCAGGCTGAAGGAAATCGAGCGAGCGCGGGCTATCTACAAGTTTGCTCTAGACCGCATGCCCCGCTCGAAGTCTGTCAACCTCCACAAAGCTTTCACTCAATTCGAAAAGCAATACGGAGACCGTGATGGGATCGAGGACGTCATTCTGTCCAAGCGACGGGTACATTATGAGGAACTAGTCAAGGAAAATCAGAAGAATTACGATGCATGGATTGACTACGCACGCTTAGAAGAAACATCTGGTAACGTGGACCGAGTTCGGGATGTATACGAAAGGGCGATTGCGCAAATACCACCGACCCAAGAGAAACGACATTGGAGACGGTACATCTATCTATGGCTGTTCTATGCGCTGTACGAAGAGATGACTACTCAAGATATTGAGAGAACGCGACAGATTTACCAAGAATGCCTCAAACTCCTCCCGCATAAGAGATTCACCTTTGCTAAAGTCTGGTTGATGGCCGCTCAATTCGAAGTTCGGCAAGGCCAGCTAACATCGGCTCGTAAAACGTTGGGCCAGGCGATTGGGCATTGTCCAAAAGACAAGCTGTTCAAGGGCTACGTTGAATTGGAAATGAAACTCTTTGAGTTCGGGCGATGTCGCACACTATACAACAAATATGTATGTTGGAATGGTGCAAACTGCCAATCATGGATCAAATTTGCGGAACTGGAGCGAGGTCTGGATGACATCGACAGAGCCCGTGCAATATTCGAATTGGCTGTGCAGCAGCCAGAGCTTGACATGCCAGAGCTGCTCTGGAAGGCTTACATCGATTTCGAGGAAGAGGAAGGAGAATACGAGCGTACTAGACGACTTTACGAGAGGCTCCTGCAGAAGACAGATCACGTGAAGGTCTGGATCAGTTGGGCTCAATTCGAAATTGGCGTTCCTGAGGGTGATGAGGATGGCGACGAAGAAGAGAGGCCGGTCAGCGAGGAGGCCAAGGCACGCGCCAGGAAGATATTCGAGAGAGCTTACAAGACGATGAAAGAGAAAGAGCTAAAGGAAGAGGTGCGTTCCAATTCTATCTATAGATGTATAGTGATGTACCTAACCTCATTGCAGAGAGTCGCCCTTCTCAACGCCTGGAAGTCTTTCGAGACAACGCACGGATCACCTGCAGATATCGAGAAGGTCGACGCTCAAATGCCACGTAAGGTCAAGAAGAGGAGAAGGCTGGACGATGACTCTTTCGAGGAGTACATGGACTATGTTTTCCCAGCAGACGACGAGAGCGCGGCGAAGATGTCCAAGTTGCTCCAGATGGCTCACAAGTGGAAGCAAGAGCAGGGTCAAAATGGCGGCGCATAGGGCTAAGACGGGGGACGGGGGGAGCATCAGCCGGCTTCCATTGCAGTTGAGCTAGAGAACCTTGCATCGGTGCGGATAAGATTCTGGCCCCCGTCAGCTTGGAGGAGGAGGTGGTGGTTGTTTTTTCTGCGTGTTACCTAATTGGATCAGACCCAATCCACTGCAGAGTTACAACAAGGCACATGGCTGACGTTGATCTGATAAAGGCGACAGGGAAACGAATAGGCGTAGTGCCGGATCATTATACTGGATGCGGATCATTATATGGGATAGGCTTCTATTCAGCTATAGCCATGGCCGGCATATGAGGTCTCCTTGCAGTAGTATAGATGTCATGTTGGCCCAAGGCTGCAGATCCAATGCATTCCCACTCAGTCGCGATCCGAGCCAGCGGGTCCGGCTTGCGGGCGCATGGTTGAAGGCTCCAGGAACTGCATGGCTTTCCCATATCATTGGGTGGCGTCCTTGCGATAACGAGGGCTGGGTGTCGGGTATAAAATGCTGCGATAGCCCGCCAGATGCTGCACAAGCCTGCCGATAACTCGTATCTGTCCACCTTCTTCCGGCCTCACCGCTCTCACCACCAAGACGATTCGTGGCAGCTGTTGCGGAGCATCTGGCGAGCATCAGGGCTGGTGCTGGTGCTGGTGGGGCTGCCCGCTGTCTCGCGTCGACGTTCGGGGTGAAGCAAGTAGCGCGGGGCATTAGGACCCAACGAGCATCATCAGGAAAAACATTCAGCACCGCTGGCTGTTATCAAGACCTCAACTCCCCAGAGACACCCCAGTCCTTTCTTCCCTCTCTTCTTTCTTCCCCCTTCGTCGTGCCCTCCCAGCTCACTTGTCGTGCACCAACCCTCCTCTCCGACCCCTAGGTAATCAGATACCAGCATGACCAAGCCCAAAGTTGTGCTGCTCGGAGAAATCGACCAGTGAGTTGTCCCATCTGTTTCCCTTAGCCTTCAATGCCCCGATACCGGCTTGTATCTTCACCTGCCAGCCTAGCATATCCTCAGTCTCCGTCTCTTTTGGCTCAGTTTTGTGCGCTGTTGTATAGCAATCCCGGTCTTACCAGATTTGCACTTGCAGCGCCCACGAATCATGGAGCAATCTCTCTTCACTCGCCGAACTGGTCCAGCCCAAGGCCCGCAGTCGCTCTGAGTTCCTGGATGAGTGCAAGAGTGGGAAGCTGGATGGCGTTCTTGTCGCCTATCGCACCTTCAATAGTGTCGACATAACAGGACTGTTTGATGCAGAGCTGATCAAGCTGCTGCCGGAGAGTTTGAAGTTCATATGTCATAATGGTAGGTCTGGACTTACTATATTCTCCTTTGGCGCGTCCGTTTCCGTTCGGCACTGCATAAGTTGCGTAACGAAACCTGCAGCTCTTCCTTTTTGGAGTCGACGTCCAGGGGGTGAATTAAGCCTTCTGTTAAGCGGCTGAGACTGGGAAAACTGTTGCATAGGGACAGGGTGTGCACGTGCGAAAGCGGAGCCCTCTTCTGAACTTTCAGCGGTTCCTCCAGCCGACAAACCACCTTCGCTATGTTCTTGTCAGCAATTGCAGACTCCGCTAACTCTACACTCCTTCAAAGGCGCCGGTTACGACCAAGTAGATGTCCATGCTTGCACAGACCGAGGAATCAAGGTGTCCAATGTACCAACAGCTGTCGATGACGCAACCGCCGATGTTAACATGTTCCTCATCATCGGAGCTCTTCGAGGTTTCAACACGTCCATGATTGCTCTTCGTGACGGGAAGTGGAGAGGACATCCACCGCCGCCATTGGGACACGACCCGGAAGGCAAAACTCTTGGGATCTTGGGCATGGGTGGAATTGGTAGAAATCTCAAGAAGAAGGCAGAGGCGTTCGGCATGAAAGTTGTGTACTACAATCGCAGCAAGCTGAGCGATGAACTAGCGGGTGGTGCCGAGTACGTCAGCTTTGAGAAGTTACTTTTGGATAGCGATGTCATCAGTCTCAACCTCCCTTTGAACGTGAGTACGAGCTCTTTTCTTACTAATTAGACAGAATCTCAAGACCTAAATAGTATAGTCATGCTAACGCTGTTTTTAGAAAAACACCCGTCACATAATATCCACTCGCGAGTTCGAGATGATGAAGAAGGGCGTGGTTATTGTCAATACCGCAAGAGGCGCTGTAATGGATGAAGCTGCTTTGGTGAAAGCCTTGGACAGTGGTCATGTAGCGTCTTGCGGCCTAGATGTATACGAGGAAGAGCCCAAGATACATCCAGGACTGGTAGCTAACCCTCACGTGATGCTTGTGCCGCATATGGGAACTTGGACTGTCGAGGTGAGTCGCTTTCGCATTTCCAACGGATTGGCGGGATCACAGCCGAAGACGTGGCATGGTTGAACGAACAGCATGCGTTTACAATGCTGCGGAATGTTGCTGACTGCTTTGTTAACAGACTCAAACTGCGATGGAGGAATGGAATATCAGCAATGTGCGATCTGCTTTGGAGAAGGGGGTACTGCGAAGCGCCGTGCCTGAGCAGGCAAATAAGTGATTTAAGCAGCATGCCTACTTGGCTCTCCAGACCCCGACAGTAAAAAAATAACGGGTATTGAACAAGATTCGGACATATCTAGACAAGGCGGCGTTGAAAAAAGGTGGTGATTGAGCACTCGAGTATGTGAAACGATCTGCACGACCTGAAAAAGTCGGATATTGGAGGCTTTTGCACAATAGAGTTCTTATCGGGAGTTTAGCAATTGGCGTCATAGACTGGGGCCAATAAGAGCGAAATAGATTGCCAAATACATCCAGTCATTTGATTGCTTTGCCCTTGGCTCGCTGCAGATATCGTGGAATATCATTTCCAACTCTTGAAGTTTGCATCCAACCCCACTCTCGCTGCGGAAAATCATAGTACACCCCACGAACATCGGCTTACCCACTTCCCGTTGCTTTTATCCTTTCCCGGTGATGCCGACGTACGATTTGGTTGCGGAAGCCTTTTATCGCCCGTCCCGTTCCTGGTCCACGAAAATGGAGATGTGCGGGAGCGAATGCGTCTCCATGAGTGGACCATTTGTCATGCGCGCTTCTTCCTGGCGCACCCTACACGGCATTCGTCGTCCTACCTGTCAAAACACCTCTGCTCTGGTTACCTGCATGGTGAACCATCCCATCATCCCATTCCATGCCTCCGGTCATCGCCAGGGACCGGACATCTCGTCGTAGTTCATGCCACGCAAAGGGAAGGTGTCGGGCGTAAAGGCGAAACAAGCCGCCTGTAACGGTTGAAGATGCCATCTATGAACCGATGCAGGCTTCAGGAGAAATCGGTCGCTAAGATGCTTTTAGGAAAAATGAATTGCAAGGCGCCGAGCACATGCTTAAGAGCGAAGGCTAACCGCCACTACACGCTCGGTTGGCTGCGGCCTGGACAGCGGAATCCTTCTAGAAATGTGTCTTGCAGGACAGGACAGCTTCTCTTCAGGGTCAATCCCTGGGATTCCAACGACGCTCTTCTTGCATCATACCTCATCTCGTAACGCGAGAGACAACTAAGACACCTGTGTTATTCCTTCGAACGGTAGCCAATTGGGATTGGGGGCATTGTCACCAGTTGCACAATAGCAACCCTACAACTTTGGCAAAGTCCGATGCCCTTCAAGGCTAATCGTTCCTGCTACACTGCGCATGTCACTCGGTTTCATGTCGACCAACAGGTCACCGCTGCTGTCAGCTTGTTGTGTGATGTGACCATAGGCCCTGCCTTTTTTACCCGTTGACAGGTTCCGGTGCCACAATCTTCAACCGGCTGTATCTTGGGAACTGCCACCAGTCTCGAAACGCGCTCGGTTCATGCTATCCATCTTGGCTGTTTGATTTCGGGTGATAATCGAGATTTCGAGATGCAGGCTTATTAGGATAGCCATATCGTTCGGATGCTCCGTTCGCCTATCACAGGCGTCTCTGCATGGATAAATTTTACACGAAATTTACTTGTCCTGACGTAGTTTTTCGCAGCCATATCTGTCCGGAGGTACACATTCATGGCGATTCACAGAAAGAATGGATCATCGGCCCGTCAGACATCCGCGTGGGCCCCATGCCCCTGTCAGCTAACGTTCTGGCATCTCGCTCTACCCTCGTTGGCATCATATTTGCAGGTTAGGCTTTGAGATGAGATTGACGGCGTGAAGTTCGAGAGCTAAAGATAGATAATGACGCAGATATATAGTACCATAGCAAACGCAATCTAGTTAGAGCTAACCGAGAACACAGGCAGCAGTAGATGAAGATACAAACAGTGAATGCCGTGGTCGCCGAAACCAATCTATCTGAAGCCCTTGGACTGGGATAAAAGATAGCTACACGAGGGAACATAGTCCTGTCCCATCTCGTCGCGCCTCGCGTAATGGGGCCCTGAGACAAATTCCCGGCCGCCCACAGGCGTCCCAGCGGAAGGGTACATCCAATATGTGAAAGGCTGATCAATGCCATGGATAATTTTGACATTCGCGAGCTACCGCCCGCTTTAGCAGTTGAACACAGACTGCAGTATGTAGTTGCTGGTGAAGCGGCGAACGACGGTGCTGGTCTCAGGGCTCGTCCCGTGCATTGGAACTTGATGCAGCCAAAGAAAGCTCTCTCCCCTGGGAGGAGTCGCATGCAGGTGAGGTCGGCCATATTGGAGCTTGACTAAGCTAGGGTGTTGTGAGGTTTGGGCCTAGCGCAGCTCTATTGGCAACACCTTTTTTCCCTTCCGTTTCTTCTGTCGCCATGTTGCTTTTCCATCTCACCTCACAGCGCTCCGCAACGGCGCACCCGGGCAGATTCTTCCATCGAGCTGGATATCTTTGTGACGTTCTCCAAAGCCTTTAGCGAACCGCTCTGCGCTTGACATCCTGGGAGTCTAAGGTCAAGCGAGCGACGACCCCAGACTTCAGCCAACGCTGGCATCGGTGCATCGTTAAGGTACGTTGACCGCGCCTCTGCATTTCATGACTTCTTTGTGCGCTCTCCCTATGCCCCCGGGCTGGATGCGCCTCCTGCGCTGCTTATGCCCCTCCGTTGATGCCACCATCGCCGTCTGCACCCTTCTCCCTTCGTCCGCTCGAGAGCCGCCGCCAGTGCTGGGTCTGCCATGGCGACTTGCGGCCTTCACCAGCCACCTGCACCAGGCAGTTTTACACGCCTGCTCCACTTACCTTCCACGTTGGCTTAGGCCCAATCGCGGGCCACGCTGTGCGCCTTTATTGCTCGCATTCCACCTCTCTTTTGGCTCACGGCTGCTGGGCGCTCCCCCCCTTGCCCTCGCCTTTCTTTGGCACTGTCCTGCAAGCCGCCAGAACCCTTCCACAACCCGCTATTTTGCCGAGAGTTCAAAAGGCGCATTGCTGATCTCTCGTCTCCTCTCCTTAGTTTCACTGAGCTGTTCGCTACGTTGGTAGTGCCTCAAACCGAGGTCCCGTAATAAGCGCAGCCCAGCACAGAACCCCTGGATCGCTATTCACCGGCTACCTAGCTCGATACCGAGTGCGATCCGTCCAATACGCCATCTGCCTGCGTCTCGGCCTGCCTTCCGATACTTTTCTATCGTCCTCGCCTACGGCCTCGTTCCGTTCAAACCAACATCAAGCTTTCTCTCGCTTCGCTGTGACGCCGTGGGCCATCTCGAGCAGACGCGATACCCTCGTGTGCCGTTTTCGGCGACCTTTGCACGAGACAGGCCAGTCCCGACGTCGTGCTGGGTGGGACCGTCAGGGCCCATTCACCGCCAGGTGTGAATGTCGCACGATTATTCGAAAGCACAACACATCACCGCGCCGTACTCTCCAGCGCTATCGCATTACTCTCAAGCCAGTATGACGGATCAGAACAACACACAATCGAGGCAGCAGCCTGCTTCTTATCCGTCGCCGCATTCCTATCCATCTCCATCAATGCAGCCCACCTACACGTATCCGCCGCCGCAAGGCCAGTCGAATGAGCCATATCGTGGATCGCCCCAAGGCTCGAACATGTCGTTGCCGTCGTTGAACCTTCCCCCAATCCGTTTGCAAGATGGTCAACCGCAATCAGCTCCGCAGCCACAGCCAGGGCAACAACCTATGGGTTCACCTCTTCCCCCGCCTGTGAATCCTATGGGCGCGTACTATCCGCATCCAGGCCACCATCCTCCGCCGGGTCAACCGATGAACATCACTTCCTCACCACACAACCTAGCGATGCGATATCAGTTGCCGCCACAACAAGGAGGAGAGCAGAGGATGATGTCTGGTGGAAGGCACAAGAAAGAGATCAAACGTCGGACAAAGACCGGTTGTTTGACGTGTCGCAAACGGAGAATAAAGGTGAGCATTTCAATTCCAGTCGAGTCATTGTTGTTAGAACGCGATGCGCGATGCCAACGAATGTCGAGGAATGAAGTGTAAACTTCGCCAGACTCGCGAGACCACGGTCGTTGCCCGTAACCGAGACACCAAAGAAGCGAGAACCGACATTTTCTCTAACTCTAATTTCAACCTCACGCGTAAACCTCGCACTCCACTTAAGCTAACTTGACTTCCAGTGCGACGAAGCTCATCCAACCTGTCGAAATTGCCAAAAGAGCAAACGTGAGTGTATGGGCTACGACCCTATTTTCAAACAACAGCCTGGCCCTGCGCAAATACAACCAGCACCAAGTGCAGCTCCGAATTCCAATCCGATACCAGCATCTGCTCCGCCCTCCTCGATGCCATATGGTCAGGTCCCTCAAGGCTATGCTCCAGCTGCGAGTGCAGGCTATGCTCCGCCTGTCGCTGCAGGCTCCGGCCCGCATCCACCCTACGATTCTTTCAACTCCGCCATAGACCCTGCGCTGGCGGCGGCGGACCCTGCGCTTCACGGAGGGCAACCAGCTTACAATGGCGTGCAAGCATTGAACCCGGCGTTGAGGGGTATCGGAAGCGCAAGTCCCTACTCCTCCGCTGCATCCGATGCCCAAGCAATCAAAGGTAGGTCACATATAAGACTTCAAAGATAGTCCTTCAATTACCTAAAGGACCTTGCATATATAGGCAGATTCTGACTGACGCTTGTTAATCTAGCAAAGCGGATCAAAATCACTGATCTATTTCCAATTGGTGGCCATAATCCTCCGGAGCTACCATCACGAACCAACCCAATACCGCCCGAGCTAGACGATGAATTCGGTCAGATTTACAGCAAAGACTACTGCGCTGGCCTGAATGCTGTCCTAGAAACGGAGTGGTACAACAGTGCGCTCAATAAAATCACAAGCGACAAGTGTCTGCACGAAGAAGCTGCCCATTTCGCAGAAACCATCAAATATCATACGAGCTCAATGTATGATGGCATGGCTCGAATTTTCGGTCAAGAAGCGCGTCTCATCTGGCATATGCTCGGTGTCTGTCGCCAATCGCCCCCAGCCACCAACGGCACTAACGGAGCCGCTCCCGGAAGTACCGAAGCGGATAATATCTCATTGAAAGAAGTTCGAGCCAGGCTCGACATACTTGAGGCTCTTCTGACCAACCACAATCTTGAGGCAAACCCGGTTTCCCATCTCTCATATGGGCCCGACATTCCGGAAGAAAAGAAGGCCCAAAATGAGTTTTGGGCTCAATTGGGCAACTTTGTGGTAAATGCCGATAACGATTCGGCGCCAGCGGGTTCCGTGGACCAAGCCCTTGGAACAATGCGACAAGTGCTCCAGCAGGTTGAGGCTCGAGATGTCATTTACTCGATCGCTATTGCTCGAAACTGCGGCAGTCGTGTTCCCGGATTCCCTCACGCCATCCCCATGCCAGTAAACAACAATCCAAATGACGAGATCAATAAACTGAACATTGCTATGAGATTCATCCAAGACGAGTCTCGTGGTAGCACACAACAAGTCATCTCGCGTATCTGCGATATGGCGCAGCTATCCTGGACGGTCAGCAGGTCTCATTGACAGGGATCGCTCTGATTGACTCTCATCGGTCCGATTCAATGCAGGCTTCCTTCTCGACAATATTCTCTCATTGCCTACTATATGACTTCATTGCTTTGGGAGCGGGGCTTTTCTTTAGGCTGGGTAGGAAAACTCTTTCCTGCATGTTGTTTCATGTCGTACTGCTGAAGAATGGAATGCTCTCTTTTCTGTACCACTAGCGGGAAGTGCTGCCTCAATCAGTGCCCCATTGCATGGCTTCCGACACTACTCGGTTTCGACCTCCCTGATAATTTCTACTTCGCTTCTCTCGCTCACGGGTCGTGCATGTTCACTGGCTGACTCCTCCATACTTTTCCTCTTCGAATTTCTCACTCCCGGTTCCAGGCGCGTGGACAGCGTACGGGCTGAGGAGTGCGACGGAGACGGGCTTAATCATGACAGAGACCTTTCTATAGGTGATGCATGGCAGGCTGGCTTGTAATTTTATTTCATATCTTAGCTGGATCTGAGGACTGGCTGCGGTAGCAGAGTATGGGACTATTTGATTGGTAGTTGTACCTATAGTGGACATTATGATGGGATCAAAATGAACGGAATCTATCAGCTCTTTCAGCTCTTTCGGCTCTTTGTCTACGCTTTCGATGTGGCTGACCTCAAGCATTGACGATGCGAAGGGCAATGGTTCGCACGTTGAATGCCCAACCGAGTTGACATTTTACGATTCTGGCAGGCTCTGCCCAAGGCCGGTGGTACCTCGACGCAAATGCCCTCGTGACAACAGACTCCCGGGGACTTCAAAGCACGCGCCGGGTCTCGATAACGTGCGCTCCGTTTCTCCTGTCTTGTCATGTGCACTCGCGACGCTTGCCTGCCTTTGGCCTGCCAGCAACCCCCTTCAAGCCTTTCGCTGATCTACCTGCAGCCACCCGTCCAGAACTTCAGGGGAGAGCGAAGAACGAGCAAGGAGAGTGGAGTCGGAGAATTTCCACATCATCGGGCTCGCATGTCGTGCCTCGCTTTCTCGTCACTTGTACTTAAGCCTAACCGCCCGCCGACGACTGACCTCACTCTCAGCAAACACGACATATGCATGCTGCGGAAGTTGAATTTTGACAACTCCGAGTACCCGCAATGTTCCATTTCTTGCATCCTGCTACCCGGCTTCTCACGCCCACCTATCCTTGTTGGAGACCTTGTGCTACGCATATACGTGGCGCCTCTTATATCCTCTCTAGCCATTTCCTACCCACTGCTCATCCGCCTCATTTTAGACAAACAGTAACACCAACCGGCCTGCCTTCTGAAGTCCGATTCCGGCTTTCACTTGCGTTCCTTGTTCCTCTCGTCCCTCGTTCCCCATCTCTGGCAGCGTGAGGATACTATGACGGCTGCGCGTCTCTGACACGTGGTATCCAAGATTCAAGAAGTGGGTTCGGGATCTGGGACATCTGACCTCCAGAAGATGACTTCGACCCGATATCGGGTGGGCAGCTCAGAGCCGGCAAGGTGCAAGGGTCGGTGAGAATACACGCTTTGAAGGAAGATCTCGTGCCCTCGTGCAGAAAAAGTAGTCACGTTTTCTTTTTTACTCCTCATGTCCAGCGCTTGCCAATGCGTATGCATCATGGCTCCCGCTGCGTATTGACGGTTCGGGAACTGGTCCATGACAGACGCATCGTCAAGGATTTGTGTACCTCGACATCTACCTGACAGAACAATAGGCATGGAATGCCGTGGATAATTTTGTATGCCGTGGGATGCAAGCCCTACTCTCCATGCTTTTACATTCCAATTGTGACTTTCAATTCCGCAAAAGACAACCGAGTCAATCACAATACCGGAATGCCAAAAAAAATCCATTAATCTTAATCAGCTGTTGGATCGTGGGCATCGATATACCCAGACGTAACCGAACCCGAACTCCAGCAAAGCGTAGCTTATCATATCCATCCTCAAGATAGTCAGCGCGTAGTCCCAAGCGTGCCCGAAGATGGCCTAAATCAGTGGGTTGGGCTCCATGAAACACTTAGCATTCGGCATCCGGGCACCCAGCATGAGACTATTGGGACTATTCATGAAGTATGAGAACAGATTACTCGCAAGACTACCGTGTCTATATACGCGTCCAAATGCAAGATTTAGAAGTCTATGGACGCGAAAGTATAAATAGTCCCGATCACTGATTCGTTTTTTCCCGTCTACCCTATACATCATGGCATCATACAATTTCATAAGTCAAGGAACTTCAACTCCGTACCTTCGTAACGTTCCCTTACCAGTTGTGACTTTCATTCCGATTCTGAACACTCAGTTAGTTTCACTAATGCAGTTTCTTAGTAGGTTACTCTTCATTAAGACATACCTCGCATCTAAATCATAACTCTCCCACTTCGCCACCTCATCCAGCCACCTTGCACAGTCTCTTAACGCCTCCATATGCTCCTCCGGTTGCTCATCTAGATTCGCCTCCCGCCAGATGTTAGCCGCCATTTCGTATCTGGCGCAGGGGGCTGTCCAACTGTCCTTCAAGGGCCCCCTAAACAAAGTTTTATCATAGCTGATAATCTGATTCTGCAATATGACTCTCGCTTCAGCCGTACGGTTTAAGCTGCGAAGTGTCGCCGCACGGAGGAGGGCTAGTATGCCCCTTTCATCGAGCTCTTCTTTAGACCAGTGAGGGTTCTCAGGGCCTTCACTCCACGCAAGTCGTTCGAGGGAGATGGAAAGGTGATCCGGTCGCATGCGTTTGAATCCGTTCCAAAAGTATATCATCTCTTCAAGCGGGGAGACGCCTACAGCGTCGATGAAATCGCAACCCCATTGTTTGGATCTGGCGTCCCACCTCTGAATCTTTCGGTTCACGAAGACATCGAACGGGAGCTGGCGAGCCATGAACCTCTTCTTTCCCGTATTGCCGGGGACTTTTCTGAAAAATTCTTCTGCTAGCTCCTTGTGTTTAGATGCCTCTGCAGGATTCGAAGTTTTGTTGATGCGATACCGTTCCACGTGCGTGGCGCCACAAATATAATAGTACAGCCCATGGCTCCAGTTATTCAACGTGATACATTTTTGAAAGGCGGCAGAGGTGCCGGCGTAGTCGTGCATATACATGGTGTTCAGACTCCTCTCGAACCATTGCAGCGCTTCGAGCTGCTTCAATGGCGACTCGCTACAATTCGCCATGAACTCGACCGCTTTTTCAAGCTGCTTATCGCTTGATAGCATACGGGCTTCTTCGAGAAGCCAGAGGTGGCTCTTTGGATATCGTTGGCGCATTTCTCCTAATAAGACTTTGCATCTTGCCTTGGGATGTGAACCTTCGCCATGTTGCGGGATGATGTCGCAAAGAGCGTTGAGTCCATTGTAGAAGCCGAACAGAACGAGTCCGGCCATGGCGCCATGAATATTATGGAATTGTGTAGCAGTCCATAGCATGCGCATGCCGCGTTCACGGTCGCCTTTAAAGCCGATTATTTTTAGTACAGTGGAGAACGCCGGAGGTACGAGAGAGATAATGACCATGAGAATTCCGAAGCAGAAGTTCGAGCCTGAGAGAACAAATATGTCAACGGGGTGGTCGCTTAGGGCGCCTAAGAGGGGGACGTCTGCGCCACCTTGGACGGTGTCGGACATGGTAAGCTTTTCGAAATCTTGTACGGGTATTGGGAGGGTGTCGGGAATAGACTCTGGGGAGGAAAATGTTTCGGAGGGGGCATCAGGTGCTGTACTGGCTTCCAGATCTACATTCCTTTTCGTAGTATCTACCTCTAATGTTTTCCCGTCCTCGGTAGGGACGCCCATATGGCCAATGTACTCTGCAGGGGTTGGAATGTCTTGGGTGTCCTCATCGACATCAAAGAATTCATCATCGTCGTCCTCGTCAGTGTTGAGCTCCATCTCCTTACTTAGGCTTCCCTGTGCCGACGCACTAATTGGGCTGGGAGTCGCGTTACTTAGACCAGTATCCTGCGGCTTCATCAAGAAGGGCTCCGATATTGGTTTGTGTCCCGCGGACATTCTCGACGATGGCCTAGACATGGTCTTCGAGCCTGCTGAGCCTGTGCTATTAAGGCTGCTTGTACTTCGTTCTCTCGTGTACTTCCTCTCCGCCTCCATGATCCCCTCCAACGTGAGGTATGCCTTCCGTAACTTGTAAAAGCTCTTGATACTTTCCGTCAGACTTTCGTTTAATACCCCCACTATTGCACTCATCAGCTGTGACTGTGCTAAGCAGACCGCATACTCTGTCCCGGGAGGATATATTGGGGAGCGGTAGGAGTGAGGAGCTCGATGAGCTCGTCGTTGATGGTCGTAAGCCGAGTTCTCAGCGGCGGAGAGTGATTCAGATGCTACGAGTATACGTTTGTCATTCAAAGTTCGCACTTCAGCACATATCATGGGTGCTCTAACCTTGGCGCATAATTTCTTGTTCGAAGCCGAGGGTGGCTCGTATGAAGTTCACTACGCCTTTACCTAGCTAGTACGATGAGACATTCAGTTAGTGCTTTGTTACAACTTAAGTGCATGCCGCTTTGTAGCTGATGGGGTAGTGGATCTCCGCACCAAGTGGAATGGTGAGCTGCCTTTACTAAGGGCCTCTTCGGCGGCATCCACATCGTCCTCCATTATATGGGAAATAGCTGCATTTCGATTAATCAGTCCCCATAAGCTATTTCCATGAATGTCATGCGTTCGATTTCAAGAACCGGGGAATTTGTCCCTGCCATTGCTTCCTCGACTGTAGGGGTAAGCTCTATTAGCTTATATTTCGGAGACAAGATAAGCTAGTACTTGCTGACTTTGCGAAAACTCATCCAAAGCATTGAGACTTTGGGATGAGCCATGTGGTCTTCCACTCCCCCCAAGCCATCCTCGAAGCATAGTTGCGTATTCTTTCTCCGTTGAAAGTAGTCCGATAAGGCAACCGAGCAGTGGGGTTCACAGAACAATTGGAGAACGAGAACAAGAAATCGACACAGCCGAGGGGAGAGATATCAATGGACAAGACCAAGGTTGAGCTACGAGAAACGGACAGCGGACAGCAACATGGAGAAGCTGGCCATTTCTAACGGTGAAGTACGGGAGCTGACATTATTGTACGCGGCGTTGGGCTGAAGCTGACCCCGGATCTCCAATGGACGTCACCACATGCGTAGCCTTACCGCCCTGCCGCTATGACCGTTGGGGAATAGTCTAGTTCACTGCAGCAACTGACAAAGCAGCCCAAAGCTCTACATATCCACCGATCGCTTTCCTCACTCTCAAAGACCACGCTATTCAACATGTCCGCCTCCGCACAAGGCTCAACAAACACGACCAAAGCCGTCGTCAATGACGCCACGAATGGCGAGAAGGATACCGCACAGCAGAAGCCAGCCGCCCAGCTGGAGGAAGACGACGAGTTTGAAGACTTTCCGGTAGAGGGTATGCCTGCGGAATTCTTCTCTATCGCAGGACAAAGTGCTATGGCTGATACCAAGTTGTAGATTGGGCCGAAGAAGATACACAACTTCCGGGAGGAAATACACATCTTTGGGAGGAGAGTTGGGACGACGATGATACGAGCGAGGAGTTCTCTGTTCAGCTGAAGTCAGTAATCGGATTCTAGAGGCACAAAAAACAACTTTAGGCTAACTGGTCTACAGAGAGGAGCTGAAGAAAGTAGGGAAACAGGGATGAGAGGAGTCTTGTAAGGCAAATTCTCGGAGGACAATCGCTCCCGCGTTGGAGGCATCAAGCCATCATAATTGGCGCTAGAAGGGTCCCACATCATGAGTTCTTTCGGTCGATATGCCTCCTCCTTAGAACCAGTTTGACCAGAGAACCCAAGTCAGTGGACGCAGAGGGTGCAACGAATGCAAAATAAAGGCTCAAGCCGGATCGTGTATTGAACATAACTAATAAGATACATCATAACCTCGGAAAAGTCCCTTATACCATCTATTTTAGGCCACCGGTCGGATCACTAAGATCGTGAAGTCTACTTACTCGAGAGAGCAGAGACACCAGGTAAATCCTTGCCCTCCAACAATTCCAAGGAGGCACCACCACCAGTCGAGACATGGCTGAGCTTATCCTCTACGCCGTACTTGGCTGCCACGGTAGCTGTATCACCCCCGCCGATGATGACAATCTTACCATTTTGTGCCGCGGAAACTGCTGCGTCCATAGTAGCTTTTGTACCTTTTGCGAATGCTTCGAATTCGAACACGCCTGGTGGGCCATTCCAAAGGATCGTCTTAGCCTCATCGATTGTCTCCTTGTACAGAGCAATACTCTTGTCACCGCAGTCAAGACCCATCCAGCCATCCGGAATACCATCTTTATCCTCTGCGTATCCCGTCTTAGCGTCCTTGTCGAACTTGTCTGCTGTAATGTAATCTACCGGTAGCACAATCTTGACGTTGTTCTTCTTTGCCTTTTCTACAAGATCGGCAACGGTCTTGCTGCCGGCCTCATCGAACAAACTGTTGCCAATCTTTACATTCTCTAACGTCTTCTTGAATGTGAAAGCCATGCCACCACAGATGATCAAGCTGTCGACTTTGCCTAGGAGGTTGTCGATCAATTGAATCTTGTCGGAGACCTTAGCACCGCCGAGAATGGCGAGGAATGGTCGGGCTGGATGCTCAAGGGCTTTGGCGAAGTACTCAAGCTCTTTCTTGACGAGGAAACCGGAGGCCTTTTGTGGGAGATCTACGCCAACCATAGAGCTATGGGCGCGGTGGGCAGTACCGAACGCATCATCTGGTCGTGTTAGTAAGGCATTTGCTTTACAGAGCCTCTGTGTGCCTTACTGATATAGATATCGCCCAAAGCGGTCAATCCCTTCCTGAATTCCGCGACCTTCTCCTTGTCCGCCTTGACTTTCTTCCCCTCGGCATCCTTACTGCTTCCCTCCTCCTCAGGGTGGAATCGCAGATTCTCCAGGAGGATGACCTCGCCATCACTAGCACCGTTCACAGTATCCTCGACCTCCTTGCCCACACAGTCTTTCGTGAAGATGACTTTCTTGCCCAGTAGCTTCTCAAGCTCGGGAACTACCGGCTGGAGACTGTACTTCGGATTTGCCTTTCCGTCCGGGCGGCCGAGGTGGGACATAAGGATGACGGCCTTTGCTCCATGGTCGACTGCGTACTTGATCGTTGGAAGTGCACCGACGATTCGTTGGTTGTTAGTTACTTTCTTGTCGGCGTCTAGGGGGACATTGAAGTCGACCTGTTGCGAGATGGTTTAATCAGCCACAGTTCAAGCTCCTGCTAGAAGCTCAATTATAGAAGAATGTTAGTACTTACTCGGATGAGTACCCGTTTGCCTTTGACATCAACGTCGGTGATAGAAAGCTTATTTGAGAGAGACATATTGTGAATTGGGGAATCTGTCGGAGTTCGTCCTTATGTCAACAGGGCAATGCTCTTTTAAATAATGGTGGGACAACGAGGGCACTTTTTTCCGGCCGTGGAAACGAGAACTAGATAGGAGCCGACTCGATTTGAAGCTCACTTACGTGTTGTTATAGAAAATTCGTTGGATGGTTGCTGGCTGCACAATGGAGGGGCAGATGTGGGGTGATGCGCAAGTAATTTTTTGGCTCACGTTCTGGAGAAGATCCTTATCACAGAAAAGCAAGTACTGGAGTACAGCTGACGTCGTGCAGTGCGGTTTTTCTACCTTTGTAGTGTAACTTTGTAATTGGGTTCTTGATGTATATTCTATTGACAGCTAACACGTATCGATTTCAGGGTGGCTCCGACTCAGGATAACTGATGGATCCCCGAATGTGCCCGAACCTCCCAACCTCCGAGGTCAACGACGACCGCTTGCATACCCTGGAAATGATGAAGCCTAGCACAAGAACAAGGTCGAAAGCAATTTGGAATTGCGAGGTAGGGAGTGAGTGTTAGGAAATGAAAATGACGCCCAGCAAGAAGACCCATACGCCCAACCATGCTACAATTCGTCCAGGATGCAAAGCGCACTGCGCCGTCATACAAACCGAGAGCCCCAAAGACAGCTTAACCTTCCCATATGCACAAGACTAGACAAAGAAATCCATTGCAATGCCCGGTTATATTTACACCTCGTCAGAAGAGTTGGTCATAGAAAGGTAGGCCGTCCAAGCAATACCAACAGTAGAAACAAAAGGCTGTAGCAGACAATCGTTAGCAACCGGAACACCAAAGAGTGAACAAAGGGCGAACCCACAATTTGGAATTGGATAGGCATCAGTCTAAAGTTGATGATTTGCACAGCTGGCCACACCATGTAGTTCGCTTTGAGGGCCGGAACATAGACGTCCTGGAATTTGCGTGTGACGGCACGCTTTCCACCACCCTCCGCAATAGTCATGAATGTGAAGAACACTCCTAGACCTAGTTTTGGGTCAGTAGGGTATAGGCATGAGATCGAGCTAGCGGTATGCATACCAATGGGTGCAAATAGAAATTGATCAAATGCCACCCTCTTCAAGGCGGGTACAAATGCAGCGGACTTGGTAACGGGGAAGGTCCTTGACAGGAAACCGAACCACTTGTGTTGAATCGGTGCCATTAAGAAGCCGTAGGACATAAATCTAGTCAACCGCTCGAAATCGAAAGGTGGAGGGAGTCTCGGGGAGTCAGGAATGATATCCCCTGCGGGCCAGGGATTCCTCTTGTCCAGCTCGTGTATTTCAATAGCGAAAAAGTCATCCTTGCCAACCCCACCGGGTTTCCTGACAGCGCGCTGTCTAATTGCGGTCAGAGATTGTGCTACTGTATCCGCAATACCACCCAAGACCTAGTTTGCATCTCGTTAGTACGGGGTTTTATATGACAGAATGCGAGGTGGCGAAGAATGTTGGTGGTGGAAGACGTACGGCATTGGTGATCATCGTCGTGAGTACTGCGAAAATAGTATTAGAGATGAGTCTATAATCAATGATGTGCTCTGTATCGTACCTGGCTTGCTTGCATAGTAGGAGTTGAATTTACGGATTAAAATGGATACAGCGGCCATTTGTAGGAGGAATACGGCAGCGTGAAGGAGAGGCTGCAGGTTCGAAGAGTTAGCCCGAGAGGTTTGGTGGTATTGAGAAGTAAAGTTGTTGACATACAACTTTGCCGTAGATGTAACGACTGTTGAGTGCCTTCAGAAGGCGGCGACGTTGATTCTCGATCATGATGAAAGTGACGTTCTTAAGCGGTCAGGAGCGCAAGGGCCAGTTCGTTGAAGCCGCAACACCCAAGGGCCTCTGACGGGGCGCAACAACGACAGCGTAGGAGTGAAAGGCGTTTGCTTCACCAAAGTCAGGTGCAACGATAAGGATGCTTGGTATATTGAGATCTCGGAGGTAGGCGCTTTTGTGGTGAAGGACGATCGGGCTCGTCTGCCTTTGAGGCGGAGTCAGGATCGCTTCCAGCCGGTGACATAAGTAACGTGGGGAAAGTCTCAGGGCACTTCAAACGCAGTTTGACGTAAAATAACCGCTTTTGAAACTTACTCTTGCTGCATTTCGAGACGATAGCCATCTTCTATTATGCCTTCTACATCTCCTCCATTTTTGATACTGGAGGGTTGCAGTAATAGCTTCAAACACAAAGAAGCCACTCCTCGCTTCTCGCTGATCTATTTTTGGCGCTTTAGATTTGTAGTCCGATTCTCCGCATGTATACTCTTGCACAGCACCTGGAATTCATCTTTTCTCACACAACTACACCACGAGGTGAGGTCATCCTGCCAACGTAGTTATCGGATTAGATCAGGCCTTTGAGCAGCGTTTGTGTAGCGGCATTTGAGAATAAGTCAACCTGCTTACCCTTCCAGAGGACCAAACTCGAGGTTGTTAACTCTCGCATCGTTGAATCTAGGTTTACACTAACAACCACAAGTCTTTTTGTAAACCAGACAAAACTAAGGATAACAGTAAGAGAAACGTGTTGGTAAGGCTCGAGGTAGTGAAAGCACATCGATACGTATCGCAAAGGCCAAACCAACGAGGCGATCGGGATATATTAACGTCAACACAGTGCCCGTCTTGTCCTAGTGTATACATCTCATCCGGAGGTTCAGTCAGACGAAGCATGTTTGTTATCAATGATCTCCATACCAGTACTGCTTCTGAATGCTGCATTGAACTGCGCCTTCTATTTGTGCGCAACAACACTCGGTAAATCTCTAACATCTACAGCTTCTTGCGTCGCTAAATCTACGACTCGTAGTGCCTCTACGCTCAGAACGCCATGGGAAAGGGCCAAAAACTTCAATTCGGCTGTATAACACGCACCCGGGCCTAGTTGACTTTTATAGGTCGGTTAGTTTATCAAGAAATGGTTGGGGATTGCCCACTTACCCTATCCTCACGTCGGTGGTTAAGTTGACCAAATCTGCTGGCTCTAGCCTTGCATTCTTCTGCTTTGCATAGACGATGTTATCGTCCAAGACTACATTAGCTAGTAGGGTTTCCTTATTTTCTCGTCGACCGCCAGCGGAAGACGTCGAAGGCTGTGACTTATGTTTCTCAAAATCCCTTTTGCGCTTCGGTATTACCAATACGGCTAGTTTTCGGGTTTGGTTGGACCGATTCACAATGAACACGTCCCAATGGAACATGTGCCCAAGTTGTGCGCGGGAAGGACCTGATATTGTAAGGCTTATGCTCAAGTCGTTCGAGTCTGACTCTTCTTGAGGACTGAGCTCGTCATGATGAGGCAAAGAATCTGGTCCGGGAGCCTTCGGTATCCTTAAATGGCTGATTGGCCGGCCAAGTAGATGAGAGGCTCGGCCAAGGCTAGTATTCGATCCCATTGAGAAGTCCACGGTGGTTCTCCACTCAATCGATAGATTCGGTCGGCATTCAGGTGAAGCCAACAGTCTTGCGATGATCTTTAAGTCGAGTACATGAGCAGTATTTCCGTCAGATGAAGATATGTCGGATTCTGAATTGGGTATTAATTTGTAAAGAAGGGTGGTTTGATCACCCGGACTGCACAACATTGGCCTGCCTGTTCCAACATTATCCACGTATGGCTCGACTCGACCGCCTTGTAAAGTCAGATTGATGGCCTCAATCTCCACATCGCAACTGGTGAAATGTGCGATTTCCAAATCCACTGATGCAATAAGTGCCATGTCATTTTGAGAAGATTGCCATCTTGAATATCGCATTCGCCATATTACGGCGGGAGCAACTCGAAACAAACGGCGTAGTCCGCTTCTGATAGGTCGTATTAGCTCCTTTGCTACGGGAGCTGTAGGCGCAATCTTGCTTATTCGCAAGGCAGAGAGCCTGGGATGGGAGCCAGCTAAGGCAGGGTCATTTTCGAAGGGTTGAAGGAGGTTAAGAGCTGCCGGAACTCTACTTGCGAGATATTCGTCTTCAAAAACTTTTCTCTTTGCGCGTTCTGGAGGCTTTAACGATGCCGTAGGCGCAAAGTAAATGGCAGGCTTTTGGAGTCTCCCTCTCGGGCGACCTATCTTCTTTAGCAATGGGAACTAGAAGTCATAAAACAGCCCTTACATATGAACACTTCTGTTTTCCAAACAACATAAACGTGTGAACTAGCTTCATTTTCGTAGGAGATGATGAGTGGCTCATAAGAACCTTTGATTGTTTCTGAGTAGATCAACTCTTTTGCCAATGGAGCATTTGCCTCGCCTGTTTCCGGATTGGGTGCAGTGCTGACAGCAAATGATTCCACATTAATTGCCAATCTAGCGAGGTACGGCCTTAGAGTAGCATCCTCGATGAGTGGAGTCCGTAGTATGATATAAACAGGAACAAGTTCATCTACACTCTCAGACATTACTTAAAGACCTTACCATGAATCTGGCAGGGCATAGGATCTTACCAAAAAGAAGGAATTGTCTTTGGGAGATGAATGGAATTATTGAGCTATTTTCATCCTCCACAGACCCATCCCAAGACCTAAGCTCCTCTTCTATATCAATAGAGGAATTCGAGGGAACAACCGCCTCAAGGACAGAGCTCTCCACAAACTCGGCACTCCCCCGGGGTCGCTCTTGAGATGTGGAGGCCATTCACCTTGGTCCAGTTTCAAACCATTTCAAATCGAATTCTGCAAATTATGTCAGCGATGGTGAGGGCGACTGTAGGTAGTGAATGTGCTCACGTGCTTTAAGCAAGATCCGGAAAAATGTTTTTGCGCAAAGCTCGAACCCTGACGCGAAAACTTAGGTACCTTGACGACCATCACCACCTCCAACTCGACATTGAGACACACCACGAGACAACGATGAACGGCGGGGTTCAAAATGCCGCGCCTGTGTGGCAAGAGCATCGTACCGCAGAGGGACGACCTTACTATTACAATCCCCAAACTAAAGAAACGACATGGGTGAAACCCGAGGCCTTGACAACCTCATCGAACGTAAGATTCCTTTTCATGACGATTATATAGATGATTATCTGACTAAACTTTACTCTATAGCGGGCCGCGCCCTGGAAGGAATACACTGATGCTAAATCTGGCAGGAAATACTGGCATAATCCAGGTACGGGAAAGACAACATGGGATATGCCGGAAGCCATCAAGAATGCGGAAGCACAGAACCAGCCACCCCAACGACCTCCAGCTCAGTAAGGATGCACGATAATAAAAGGCCTTTACTCTTTCGTAACTGACACTCGTTTAGAGCACCCACATTCGTCGCAGGCGGTACTCCATGGAACGCCCAGCAGCAAAACCAAAACAGAGATAGAGACGAATACGCGGGACCAGATCGATTTAGTGGAGAACGACAGGCCGGTTACGGAGGTGGAGAACGATCCACAGTTCCTGTGAACTCGAAGACTGATCCCGAGTACTCGACTTTCGAGGAAGCAGAGGCTGCATTTATGAAGGCCTTGAGGAGGGCGGGGGTACAAGCGGATTGGGACTGGAACCGGGCTGTTCGCGCAACAGTAAAAGATCCACAGTACAGGTCCTTGAAGGATCCAAAAGACAGATTGACCGCCTTTGAGAAATACGTTGTCGAAGTTCGTGCGCAGGAGAAGGATAAAGAACGGGAGAGACTTGCCAAGCTCCGCTCTGACTTCACGTCAATGCTCCGATCACATCCAGAGATCAAGCATTATACTCGATGGAAGACGGCGCTTCCCTTTATCGAGAACGAGTCGATTTTCCGATCTACCAAGAGTGAAGAGGAGCGTAAACAACTGTTTGAAGAATACATAATTGGGCTGAAGAAGGCTCATGTAGAAAAGGAAGCAAGTGATCGGAAAGCTGCCTTGGAGGAACTCACAGATATCTTGCAGGAGCTGAAACTCGAACCATACACTCGCTGGACTGCCGCGCAGGAGGAACTACAGATCAATGAGCGATTCTCTCATGATGAAAAATTTAGAGCTCTTACTAAACTGGATATTCTCAGATCATTCGAGAATCACATCAAAGCGCTTGAACGCAAATTTAACGATGAGCGACAGCAGACTAAGCGTGTCAAAGCCCGGAAAGAGCGAAAGAATCGAGATGCATTTGTCGAATTGCTACAGGACCTCAAGTCAGCCAACAGGCTGAAAGCCGGCACGAAATGGAAAGATCTCCATCCACTTATTGAAGATGACCCTCGGTATGTTGCAATGTTGGGTCAAGCGGGATCCACTCCATTAGAGCTATTCCGGGACGCCGTAGAAGAAGAAGAGCATGCTTTACGTTCGCAGAAAGGGCTTGTTTTGGATGTCCTTGAGGCGAGTCTACTCTACCCACTTCACGCGCACTATTGGCTGACTTTGAGCAGGACAATCGCTATGAGCTTACACCTAAGACTACTTTCGAAGAGTTCCTTTCTATCATGCAAACTGATCGACGTACAGCTAATATTGACCGCGACTCCATGTCACTAATCTTTGAGCGGCTCCGTGAGAAGGTACTGAGACGCAGCGAAGAGGAGAAGCACCATTCTGAGCGCCACACCCGCCGTGCTATCGATAGTCTACGGTCCCGAATCAAGCACTTGGAACCGCCTGTTGTTTTGGGAGACACATGGGACCAGGTACGTCCGCGTCTTGAAAAGTATGAGGAATATCGTTCTCTTGACTCGGATGAACAACGTCGATCTGCGTTCGACAAATACTTGCGCCGCTTGAAAGAACGGGAAGAAGAGGATCGTGATCGTAGCCGGCGCGACCACCGCGATCGTGATCGAGATCGGGACAGGCGCGACAAAGATCGTGAGTATCGAAATGGTCATGCAGACTCTCACCGACGCCATCGTACTCGCACTCGCTCACCAGAGCCAGACCCGTATGAGGCTGATCGCCGCAAAGCCATTGCAGATAGGGAGACTCGGTATAGAAAAGCTGGTAGCAGCACAGGTCTGTCTCCGCCTTATCGACGAGACAGAGATGATCGCGACAGGGAGCGAGACAGGTATGACCGAGACAGGAGCTCTAGACAGGTCAGTGTCAGCCATTACGATCGTGAACGTAGGGAACGTGAGGCAGAGAGGGAGAGGACCTACGTCAGTCGAGCGGATCCTCGCGAGAAAGGCAGCGAGCTGGACTATGGAGAGAGTCGCCCAAGCAGCACACGCCGCCGAAGGGACAGTGAAGAAGATAGTCCTGCGAGCAGGAGAGATAGCAAGGTACGTCGCAACACCTCATTTTCTCTTTCCGCAATCATTCTGGGCTAACAACATTCGCAGAGAGTCCGAAGGGAAGTCAATTCTCGTGAGCGCACCTTTTCCCCACGTCATGATCGCAGATCTAGGACTCCAGCGAAGGCTGCCCCCGAGCCCCCCAAAGAAGACCCAGGTCTTCGCTCTGGCAGCGAAGAAGGCGAAATTGAAGAAGATTAGCGGGGGCCAGGTACTAGCAGGCATACTTCCCATAACTCTGGCAAGATTCTGGCATGACTTTTGGCTTTAGCCTTAGGTCTTGGTAGGTGCACTAACACTCACCCTCTCATCTTATTCCCCGGCACTATTGCCAGGTGCTCCAGCATGTTTCTCTAATCACATTCCATCGCCGCAAAATATGGCACCAAAAAAAGTCTATTGGCCTGGCTTCTCCATGTACTGTATACTCTTCAAAGGCTATAGGGTAGAAAACTGGTTTTAGGCTACAATCTAGTCATAAAGAACTCTTGTGTGCCTACAAGTGTATGTGATATGACACCGCTTTTGGGGTGACAGCAACCCCCTAACTTGACCCGTGACAGCATCCAATACCTTGCTTCTGGTAGCAGCTTGCGATTTGGCAGGGAAGGGCACAGGAGGGCGGCCGCTGTCGCGCATATGAGTCATCCTCGTCATCATCCTCATCAGACCCGCCCTCTTCATCTAGCAGGCCTGCCGAACGCCGTCGAATGCTCCTTTTATTGCCTTTTCTGATGCCACCCGATGCTCCTAGAACGCCTTTATCGGAAGGATTGCTATGGGGTGGGGGCTGATTATGCTTTGGGATGCCCTCTTCAACTCGCTTCTTCCAGGAAGAACTACTCGACGTTAGCACGACTCACTTGGTGACTGGAAAGGGAATTCGGCTAGACTTACGTAGTTGCCTTGCAACTTCTGTTCCTGGTCTAGCTGTGAATTATATTTGTTAATACGCGGACGGTAGGAGTTGGGATCGCGGCGGAAGGTAACGTCGAGGTTCTTGAGGAATTTGTTGCAGCCGGTCAATAGACTCTCTGGGGTATTGGCGCGAGCCTTGACAGCTGGCTGGCCGTCAAACACAATGACCCTATCAGCGAGGTAGGTAGCCATTATGAAATCATGCTCGACGATAAAGGCCGTTTTCTTGGAGTGCATGATGAAGCGTTTGATGACTCGGGACGCTACGATACGTTGCTCGGAATCAAGGTAAGCGCTTGGCTCGTCAATGAGATAAATATCTGCAGGCAAGCCAAGAGCAAGGACGATAGCAACACGCTGCAATTCACCACCCGAAAGATTTTGAACCTCTTGGTCGATGAAGTCGTCCATTTTCAGCGGCTTGTAGACATCGGTCTGGAACTGTGGGCTTAGGAAAGCGGCCTTGATCTTCTTAAAAAACAGTTGGCGGACAGTTCCTTGGAACTTTGGTGTAATAGTTTGAGGCTTCATGCTGATGTTCATTTGAGGGACCTTCTTTCCACTATCGGGTTGTAGGGCGCCTGCTAACATTTTGCAAAATGTTGTCTTGCCGGTTCCGTTCTCACCCATCATGACGATGATTTCGGAATCGGTGAATTGACCAGTCTCGACGGAGAGATGAAAATTACCCAAGGTCTTCTCCATCTTAGGATAGTGATAGCCACGAGATTTGTCTACCATAAACTCTTCACCTGCCTCTCCAATGCGGAATTGGAGAGACTCCTCTCGGAAGCGGAGGTTCTCAGTGGGGATGTTGCCATCGAGGAAGATGTTGATACCTTCTCGGACCGAAGCGGGCAAGGTTACGACACCATAGACAGCGGGCTTGCCGTACAAAACACAGATGAAGTCAGAGAGATAGTCCAAAACTGACAAATCGTGCTCGACAACAATGACAAAATCATCGGGTCGGAGCAGGCTGCGGATCATTCGACCGGCGTTTAGACGCTGTTTAACATCAAGAAAGGAACTAGTGTAAGTGTTAACAGTATACGCAAATTTGTCTGCTGGAACACACATACGAAGGTTCATCGAACATGTACTGCACGTGCGTTAGCATCTGCTCACGAATAAAGCCTGAGGTGTTATCACTTACTACATCAGCTTTCTGCACGCAAACGGTACCGATGGCGAATCGCTGCAATTCTCCCCCAGAAAGCAGAGAAACATCCCGATCGTAAACGTGTTTCAATTCTGCGAGCACGTGAGTACACGTCTCAACTTGAAACGAAATGATGACTGACCAAGAACTTCGGTGATCTCCTCCAAGTTGCCCATTTGGGACCTGCTGGTGATGAGTTTGCCTACCGATCGATCGGCGCCTTTGACCGCCTTCGGAAGTTGATCTACATATTGCGGCTTTACGACGGCCTTCAAATTGTCCTCTAGAACTTTGGTAAAGTAGTCTGACATAATGTTAGTATTGGTTCTATTGAGGCGAGAAAGAATTAACTTACTCTGAAGTTCAGAGCCACGGAAGTACTTGAGGATCTCCTCCCAATCTGGCGGATTATCGTACCTTCCCAAGTTCGGCTTTAGTTTTCCACTCAGTATCTTCAACGCCGTACTCTTGCCAATACCGTTTGTGCCAACCAACCCCAAGACCTGGCCTGGCCGTGGCATGGGCAGCCTGTGAAGCTTGAAACTGTTTGCGGAGTATCGGTGGGTGACTTGGGTTTCCAGATTGGTGGGCAGATTGATGATATTGATGGCGTCGAATGGACATTTCTTCGGGCAGATACCACATCCTATGCAAAGGCGCTCGGAGATGAAGGCAATTTTAGACTCGGGGGCGACTTCAATGCACAGCTTTCCCGTGCGGACAACCGGGCAGGACTTCTTGCATTCCTGTCTGCATTTCTGCTACGAGTCAGAACTATACCGAGAGATGGCTTGATGGCACTTGCCTTCGGCTTGCACTATATCCCAGAATGCAATGTATTAGCTACTCGAAATTTCATCGTTCATCTTTCATCGTTCGGGTGAGGGTAGTGGGGTTGATGGGCGTGGCGCACCTTGTCACTATTGACTATAGCAATACTATAAAATTACGAAGTCAGTGTGAAAGGTCTGTTATATGTTCCCTGGTAACTTCTCACCGAGTCAACCTGTCGGCCATGGTGAAGGTATTTCCTTGACAGCCGGGGGAACACAATGATGGGAAGCGGGGCGCTGTCAGATCAGGTTGATGCTGCACCTGTCAGTCTTTTCAGACTCGGCGATAACTTCCCAGGTAGCTCTTGTTGGCTGAGTGACGAGGTCGTGAGCAGTCGTCGTTGCGGATTTGCTGCTCTCAGCGATTGAGTGACTGTCTTTGTTGCAACTTGTATTCATGGTCCACAGGTCTGGAGTAAATTCTAAACTTCGTAGTCAGCAATTTTGTGATTGGCTGCTTTAGCGGCTTGCTTGGCGTCCGCCTCTACTTACTTCAGTGCAGCCCCAGACCAACAGCCGCTCTCTCTACCTAACCACCATCTATACCCACCCACCGTCTCACGACACATCCACCCCAACCACGCTTAACAAATTCAGCGCCCGTTTTGGGGGTATCTGAGTTATGGACTGTAAGTGCAATCATTCTTCACCCCATTTTCTGCTGTTGCTGCTCCCTCAGACCTTTACGGCTGCGGCTCGTCTCCCGCACGGCCAAGTCCATCAACTCCATCGTATATCGTGGCCCTACATCGCTCGAGAATTTATACACGCTTGATGTTGCTGTTCTCTGTTCCTGTCCTGTTTCTTCAACACCCTACCATGCGTTTCAGCCTGTCCGCGGTCCATTGGCCTCCAGTGTGCCTGTCATGTCTTCCATCTCCAAGTCATCAAACATTCGATTTTACGGTCGGACCATGTTTATTCCCTGTGCTCTCATTGCTTTGAGTCGCTTTCTGATGGTTCTGGGTCGCCGGATTGCGCTGTTCACATCGCACTCTCTCTGGGCTCACTCAGCCGCGCTGTTCTTGTCATATCATGCTGACCATCTCCTTCAATAGCAGCGTCCATCCTGATGCCCTCTCCTCCGAACACTACTAGCTCTTTTCCACTGATGAATGGGCAATCGTCGCCTCTCGCCGTCAATGTGACCAACGCAGACGACATATTGTCACAGAGTGAAAGTGAACTCTCCGACGTCAAAGAACCTATCGTCGAAGACCCTTCATCATCCGAGGACGCTCAGGGGAATTCATATAATGAGGACGATGACGATGTGGCAATGACTGAATCCTCTGAAGATGTCGACGCGGAAGGTGAAGCAGACGGCGATTACGATTCCGAAACACCTCCGCCGGCTGGTCCAGACGAAAGCCGTGCACGTAGCTCAACGTCACAAGAGTCACGGAGACCGGCGAAGCGCAAAGCAAGTGTTGAGGAGGACGAGTACATCACACAGAATCCGGAGCTCTATGGACTACGTAGAAGCGTAGGCCTCGTCCATCCCACCAAGCAACTTCGTACTGACATAACCACAGGGCCGGGCTAGACCAAACCGTCGCATTGTAAGCTCATCATCCAGATTTCAATTTGACGGTATTGACAAGCAATTCAAGGTCGACAGCGATGACAGCGATGAAGACTCTGTGTCTGATCCGCGCACTAAACGTCAGAAAATCTCCTCAAGAAAGGGTACGGTACCCTAGGCCCCTACCTTTCATTGTTCAATCTTCTAATTTGCATATTGTAGCATCACATCAGCCAACCCCAACCATCCAGTCCGATGCGATGTCAGATTCTGAAACCGGCGACGAAGCCTATGTTGGCGCTCGGAGAAACGCCCCCACCAGGAAGCAGAGACAGCGTCAATTGAAGGTTGCCGCTGGCCTTCTGCCTCCGTCGCGAAACGAAATCCGATTTTCGTCCAGGCGTACCAAGCAGGTCACTAATTACAATGAGAATGAGGATGAAGACATGTTCGACGAAGATGACGAGAACATGACTCCTAGCTACTGGGCTAACGCGGCCGAAGACAATACTCCTGGTATAGACAAGGTATTGGACCATCGGCCGAAGGATGGCATTGGTGAGCAACCACGGTCAAGCTGTCCTGCGTTCGCTAACAAAAGACAGAAATAGATCCCTTGATGGCACAAAAGAAAGATTTCGACTATCTCGTCAGTACCTCATCGCGATATGCGACCGTATTCTTAAGCTAATATCATGTGACAGATCAAATGGCAGGATAAAGCCCACTATCACTCGACCTGGGAAGCCTACGAGTCTATCGCAGCGTCTCGCGGCTTTCGGAAGCTCGACAATTATTACAGGAGTATTGTCAGCAACGAGATGCGCCTACAAGCCAATCGGAAGGGTGACCCTGAAGAATATGAGCAGTTTATGGTTCAACGCGAAGCTGAACGGGAAGGCCTCGTGGAACTGCATGTGGTTGAACGAGTCATCGGCAGTCGCCAAGGCGACGAAGAGACCGAGTACTTCGTGAAGTGTATGTGCCGTCTCCAAATGATCAACTTGAATAGTAGCTAATCCTTCGATAGGGAAAGGATTGACGTATGACCTTTGTACCTGGGAGTCTGCTACGTTGGTCAGCAATTTGTCACAATACGAGATTGATCGTTTCCTTGATAGGTCCTCGAGACTGCCCTGGTCAGACAAATCAGAATCGAATCTTGCAACGCGGAGCAAGTTCATCACACTGAAAGAACAACCGGACTACATAAAGCACGGCCAGCTCCGATCATTCCAACTTTTCGGTGTCAACTTCCTCGCACATCACTGGTGCAAGGGCACTAATGTCATTCTGGCTGATGAGATGGGTCTTGGGAAGACCGTTCAGACCGTTGCCTTCATGAACTGGCTTCGTCACGACCGAAGCCAAGATGGTCCTTTTATCTGCGTTGTACCTCTGTCAACAATGCCCGCTTGGGCCGATACATTCAATAATTGGACTCCCGACATTAACTACATTATATACACCGGCGGAGAGGAAGCTCGTAATATTATCCGAGAACATGAACTCCTAGTTGACGGTAACGTCCGCAAGGTCAAGTTTAATGTGCTTGTAACTACCTACGAGTATGTGCTGAAGGATTGGTCCTTCCTATCCCAGTTGAAATGGCAGTTTCTCGCCGTGGATGAGGCCCATCGCCTTAAGAATCGGGAATCACAGCTCTATAACAAACTGAAGGAGTTCAACGCCCCTAGTCGTCTACTCATCACCGGCACACCAATTCAGAATACCCTTGGAGAGCTTGCAGCACTGATGGACTTCCTTATGCCAGGAAAGATCCAGGTGGACGACAACGTCGATCTTTCCTCTGACGACGCGAGCCGTAAAATCGCTGAGCTGAGCGACGCCATTAAACCCTTTATGATTCGGCGGACTAAAGAGAAGGTGGAAAGTGACCTCCCACCGAAATCAGAGAAAATCCTTCGTGTCGAATTATCGGACATTCAGCTCGAGTACTACAAAAATATACTCACAAGGAACTACGAAGCATTGAACGAAGGCGGCGGTGGTCAGAAGCAGTCCTTGCTGAACATCGTGATGGAGTTGAAAAAGGCCAGCAACCATCCCATCCTCTTTCCTAATGCCGAAGCAAAGCTCATTAGGGAGAATGCTTCAAAAGACGAGGTTCTTAGGACTTTAATCACGACGAGTGGGAAGATGATGCTGCTGGACCGACTACTTACTAAGTTGAAGAAGGATGGCCATCGTGTTCTCATTTTCAGCCAAATGGTACATATGCTGGACATCTTGACCGACTATCTTAAGATCCGGAACTACTCTTTTCAGCGCTTGGATGGGACGGTGCCGGCAGCTGCGCGAAGAATTGCCATTGACCATTTCAATGCCCCAGGAAGCGACGATTATTGCTTTCTACTCTCAACCCGTGCTGGAGGCCTTGGCATCAACCTAATGACGGCTGATACTGTCATTCTCTTCGACTCTGATTGGAACCCCCAAGCAGATCTCCAGGCAATGGCTCGTGCTCATCGAATTGGACAGACGAAACCCGTTAGCGTTTATCGGCTCGTTTCGAAAGACACCATCGAGGAGGAAATTCTTGAACGAGCACGAAACAAACGCATGCTTGAGTTCATTACGATTCAACGTGGCGTTACGGACAGGGAGACGAAAGAAATCACGGACAAAATGACACGGGCGGCTGGCGAACCTAATTCTGCTGATGATATCAACCGAATCTTGAAGCGTCGCGGTCAAAAAATGTTCGAACAGTCCGGCAACCAGAAGAAGCTGGAAGAACTTGATATTGATGCTGTTCTCGAAAACGCAGAAGAGCACAAAACCGAGCAAGCTCCTGGCCTTACTTCTGACGGCGGCGAAGACTTTTTGAAGAACTTCGAATACACCGACGTTAAGATTGATCTGGAGTGGGATGACATCATTCCTAAGGACGAACTTGAAGTGGTCAAGTCTGAAATTCAACAGCGAAAGGACGAGGAGGCCACACGCAAGATGCTCGAAGAGAGCGCCCCACGCAAACGAAAAGCTCCGAATGCAGAGGAGCGCGAACAGCGAGCTGCAAAGAAGCGAGCTCGAGAGGCACAGCGAGAATTGCGTGATGCTGACGGTGATGCTGACGGTGACAATTCGGCGGATGATGACTCGAGCACAGATAACGATCCCAAGCGCCCTCTTAATACGAAAGAGACTCGGAATCTGATTAGGGCTTATGAGCGATATGGGTCGTTCGAAGAGCGCGGAGAAGAAATGATTCGTGACGCTAAACTCGTTGGTCGCGATCACGATATCCTCAAAACTACTTTGGATGAAGTTATCTCGATTAGCCAGAACCTTCTAAGAGATGAACAGGCTAGGCTAGACGCTTTGGAGAAAGAAGCCAAGAGAGTCTTGACGAAGAAAGACAAGAAAGCTGTTCTCTTCGATTACAAGGGTGTAAAGCGTCTCAATGCTGAAACCATTACCGAACGCCCCATCGAAATGCGGATGTTGAAAGAGGCCACCAATGCTCCCCCAGACTGGCGAAACTTCCGCGTTCCAGAAGCAATCAAGCCTGCCAGCTACACTTGTTCATGGGGTGCCCGTGAGGATGGCATGCTTTGTGTGGGCATTTCAAAACATGGTTACGGCGCGTGGGTGCCTATCCGTGATGATCCAGAGTTGGGCATGAGCGACAAGTTCTTCCTGGAGGAACAGCGCGTCGACAAGAAAGAGCAGAGAAGCAAAGCTGAAGACAAAAATGCAAAGTCGCCTGGTGCTGTTCACCTTGTTAGGCGCGCCAATTACCTTTTGACCGTGCTCAAGGAGAAAACAGGGACTAATCCAAATGCGAAGCGGCTGATTGAGAATCACCATCGCAATAACAAGAAGCATGCAGACAAATTGCGGCGTGCCGAAAAACCTTCTAGTATTTCCGCTAGCCCGGTACCTTCAAACGTTCCGCGCAAAGCTCATCGAGATTCGGAGAGGCCTTCTGCACGCCCACACAGTAACAACGAGAGCCGCCCGCTTGAGGCTCGGTCCGACCATCGCTCGCACGCTCATGGTGCTTTGGACCATCGTCACAGGCAAGCCGAGCATCGTCGCAGTGAACATCGTTCAAGCGTCGATCGTCGTATCTCCCAAGCACATCGGACTGCCACTCCTGAAATTCGACGCCATCCAAGCGGCGACGCTGAGAGGCCACGACCTAGAGAGTCGGAGGAGCGAAACCAACAGGATCGCCACCATCTCCATCATCAACGAAGCGCAAATTCGACACCAAATGGCTTTCAACAGGATCCAAATCGCGACGAGTACGCAGAGAGAAAACTTCGCCCTATGCGTGAGCACTTACACCGTATCAAGAAGGCTACCAGCAAGAATTATCCCATCAAAGACCAGCTAGTCAAAGCCCTCAAGACTGAACTGATCGCCGTTGGCAATTTTATTCGTGCTGAGACCAGGGATCAAGTTAGCGTCGAGATGCGTCTCTGGTATGTTGAATATTTTTTACCCTTGTTTCTATAAGTTTTGCGAATGTACTAAATATGCTTAGGGATTGCCTCGTCCACAAATATTGGCCAAAAACCAATAATAAGGTAGAAACGCATCAGATCAAACGCATGTATGATAACATCCTGGTGAGGGAGATGGGTGGGAAACCCGGCGGATCGTCGACGACGACGAATGGCCAGGCTCATGGTGCATGAGACTACAAAGGTATGCCCCGTACTAATATTGTCGATGGGGCAAAATAACCTTTTACGATACATCTGGGCGGCGTTGCTGATATACGGCGGTCACGTTTACGAACAGCATAGCGTCGGTGTTGGTATCCTGGATACTTGTCTTGTTTTTCAGTTTCTGTTTTCTTTCCTTTACCTTTACTATGCATGGACATGATTTCAGACGGCATAGGCATACTGCGGCGGTGGGGTCCACGATTGAGGATCATATGATTCCCTCTTGAGCCAGGCGTTCACATGGCACAAAATCAGGCGGCATGCATGGGTTGCAGCATTTCTGCGGAGTTATGGATGGCACATGGCCCTACATCGGTAGAGATGGTGGGCCCAGCACTAAAGACACGAGGCACAGAAGCTGTATGCGGGCCTCGAACAACTGTGCATACCTAGGCAGAGTTCTCGGAGTGACCGTTAGGGTACTACTCAGAAATCGAAGCTCATCTATCATGAATCCTGTCTTGGCCGCATTGTGATGAAGAAGCTGAGCGAGTGCGGGCTTAGACAGTGCGGAGTTCACGCGAGGCGTTCCCTCTTATAAACAGTCTCATCATCTGGGGCATCGCGTGCACTCGGAGGGTGTGGTGTCTTTCTTTTGGCAGACGCCTGTGCGCACATGTGACGCAACTTGATCCGTCTGCCAATCAAGCTGCCAACGTGCACAGTGGGGAGGCGTGCTCGTTCCTTTCGACCCATTTACCAGCACTCAACCTTATACTGGGCTATTACCACGAATGTCTGCCTCAACTCAAACCACGTCTTCAATATGCTCTGTGTGCAGCCGGCCATATTGTTGGGGCTCTGTTCGCTGTTCCTGATTTGCAGAGCGGCCCCGCCATTTGGCGCAGGTACAGCTCCAAGAGCAAGGTTTGAGCGATCGCACGTTGAATCTGGACGCAAGCTGCACGGGAGATTTTTACAAATCACTGGTATGTCTATGGCTGTTGGACGTAGTTGCCCGAAGCCTCACTCTCCAGAAAATGCTGACATGGTTTGCAAGATGTGCATCCAGATCCATTCTACAAGACGTATTCTTCCACCGATGAAGACGCCGCCTGCCACCGTGGTCATGGGCCTGCGGGAATCTACGGAGCAGAAACGTCTGCATGCGATACGCCCCTTTCGCTCATGAACGAAACTTTCAAATGGATCGGTCAAAATTTGAAGGATCAAGTAGACTTTATAATCTGGACTGGTGACTCCGCACGACACGACAACGACGAGGAGATACCACGGAGTCAGGAACAGGTCATAGAGCAAAACGAGATGCTAGTCACAAAGTTCACCGAAGTCTTTGGCAAAGGCGGGGACGACGATGACGACCCGACAAACGACTTTACCATTCCAATTGTACCAACATTTGGCAACAATGATGTTATGCCACACAATATCTTTCTCGCCGGTCCTAATAAATGGTCTCGGAAATACCTGCATGTGTGGAGGAACTTTATACCAGAAGCACAGAGACATCAATTTGCACAAGGCGGATGGTTCACTGTAGATGTCATTCCGAAGAAGCTTGCTGTCATAAGCTTGAATACTCTGTATAGCCCCCATACAGCTCAGCACGCCAGACGTGTAGTCCGCGGAAGAAGCTGACCGGTCTTTCTAGATACTTTTTTGATTCGAACTCCGGCGTGGACGGATGCGCTGACAAGTTAGAACCAGGATACGAACACATGGAATGGTTGCGGATTCAGCTGCAGCAGCTGCGCGAGATGGGCATGAAAGCTATTTTGATAGGCCACGTGCCTCCTGCTCGAACCGATAGCAAGTCTAGCTGGGACGAAACATGCTGGCAAAAGTATACTCTGTGGATGCGGCAATATCGAGATGTCGTTGTTGCAACACTCTATGGTCATATGAACATCGACCACTTTATGCTTCAAGACTTCAAAGACTTGAAACAAAGCACAAAGAAAGGGAGAATGCAAGACCCGAGCGAGGATCTTCGGGAGAGCATGTTGGACGATGGAGAGATCACAGCTGCATCTGCATCCGACTATTTGATCGATCTTCGAGACGAATGGGCAAGATTGCCTGCACCACCGAGTGCTCGATCAATATCTGAGAATCCTACGGTTGAGGATGAGCAACCTTCAACGTTCAATTGGATACCTGGAAAAGGTCAGAAGAAAAAGGGAAAGAGGAAAGGCAGGAAGAAGACGTTTTTCGATAAAATTGGTGGGCCGTGGGGTGAGCGATTCAGCGTGTCTCTGGTGTCACCGAGCGTCGTCCCAAATTACTTTCCAACGCTGCGTGTTTTTGAATACAACATCACAGGCTTGGAAAATCTTGTCATTCCAACGGACACGTCGCAATCTTCCCTAGATTCCCCCCAGTCTCTGTTGGGTATCGACGAATTTGACAACTCATATGGCGAAATCGAGGGACGTCGAAAGAAGGAAAAGGAGACCAGCAGGCACAAGAAATACAAGTTCGTCATTCCAAAACCACCTTCGAAATCCGCTCCTCCAGGACCAGCATACTCTCCGCAAACATTGACTCTGCTTGGCTACACCCAATACTTCGCAAATCTTACCCACATCAACAATGATTTTGTGAGTTCGTCGGCTAGTTCCGACGATACGCATGAACTATTCAATACAACAAGATGGAAAGAGGGAAAGCATCATGGGAAAAAGAGCAAGCACGCCAAGCCACATCCAAAGAAGTTCAAGTATAAAATCGAGTACAACACCACAGACGACAAACAGTTTAACCTCAAGGATCTGACGGTAAGGAGTTATCTTGACTTGGCTCGTCGTATCGGCGAATCCGAGAAGAACAAGGCGCTCCTTGACTACGAGAGAGGGCATGAGACGGAAGAAGAGGAATTCTCTGACGATATTGTGGATGCAGAAACGAAACAGAAGCACAAGAAGAAAAAAAAGAAGCACGGGAAGAAGAACAATGCCTGGTTTACGTTCGTCAAGCGTGCCTTCGTGGGAACCAAAGATCCAATTGATATCGAAGCCGAATTTGGGACAAGATTACATGACGGTCGGGAAGAGATTTCTGAATCGCCTGAACTATGATATACCCCATTATTCGAAAGTTTTGATCGTTCAATCGCTTTTTAACATTGCATAGCAGGGAGTGTGTTTTGGAATGATGATCTTGCTTAACAAGGCATCCGGTTTGAGCCTTGGAGTATGTGTATCTACCCACGGCATGGATCTACTTCGTTTGTTTTGTCCCTATCTCTATCTATCAAATGATAGGACTTCATATACCAGCATTGCAGTCACAGAACAAGGTAGAAAACCTCATCTCATAGTCCTCATCAACATGCGCTCTGCTCATAAATTCAACCTTCTCACAAACTCTGTGACCCCATGGAGCACCTCATCTCCCTGTTCTTTAGGGGTTACAAGGCCCCCAAGCCTGAACTGCACCCTCCCCTTCAGCCTCCTCAATGGGTCCAGAAGGTGTTCCTTGACGTGCCACACTCCTTCATTAGAAGCATCGCTCACAGAAACAATCATAACCTTCAGAGCCCAGGCTTCCTGCATTAACAAGTCCACCTGTTCATCCAACCATGTCGTCATCCACGTCGGCCAGAAATCTGGCCCCTTCCCCAACCTCTCCCTATTTAAGTGCCAAAACAGAACCACTTCCACACGCCGCGCCTGCCTTAAACTACATAAGGCAGATGGATTCATGGCCGCTGCCTTCCCGCCCCCCGGCTTGTAGGACTGCCCTATAGCGAAGAAGCGGAAGACGGCGGTGCTGTAGAACCATTGACACGCTTCGGCGGAGACTTGGTGGTTGGTTAGGAGAAGTGAGAGAGGTGGGCCGACATGGCTAATAGAGCCTATAGGAGAATTTTGGGTCGGCCACTGGGTAATTCTTGCGGGTGAGAGGTGTGAGTAGACTTCGCAGCGGAGTTCGAGAGGGAGGCGTAGCAGGCGGGAAAGTGGCTCCGTGTTGAGTGAATTGGACATGAATTTGTTCGTGAAGCTCACTTGAACAAGTGAATAGCGTATGTCAATGCGATTCTAAGGGGTCAATTGCTCTTTGTATGTCAATCGGATATGCCTGGTGGGGTGAATGAATGTCGAAGCTTCGTCTTGGCGAATCTATGACGCTGATCGATCGGCGAGTCGGCGCCACGCATTGACTATTTCAAACCCAACGCGTCTTCGAGGTAGAAACACACGCTACCAACTTCACAACCCAACCCTCGACATAACTATGAGAAGAGGCAACACCATATCACGGTGCTCTAAAGGATACGATGCTTCAATCCCAGCCTAGAATCTCTCCTCCGGCTCCCGGATTACTCACAAAACGCGAGACCAAGTCGACGCCAGCACTTCCAACGAAACGGAAACGAGATAGCATTTGTGGATTGCAAACGTTCAACAAACCATTTGCGATACATGTAATATAGTCCTATGCATATCTCACACTCTTGCAGATTGCTAACGTTCTCTCAGCCATGCCCAAAGTCAGCCTATGACAAACCAGAAACCTTTCGACCTATCCGTCTCATCTCACGCTCCCAACTTCCCCTCACCTTCCTCGACACCTTCTCTAGTTCACAATATCCTACGAGCCGCTTATTTACTGCCCAAATAGAAATATTAGAACAGCAATGTGGCGCAGAAAACGAAAATTCGAAGACGCCAAAAGTACTCATCGCAAGACACGATGCGACCAAATGCCTATATGCCATCGAACGTGTACAAAGTCGTATATATAGCCTGTGCAAGCTTGCAAACTGGCTGAAGGAAAAAGAAGTGGCGGATTTATGGGATCCGACTCGAATACCCTTGACGCTCCTGCGACAAGGACTGAATCCTTCGAATGGAGAGAAGTGGTGGCAGCACGCTGCCGTGGAGACAGATGTAACCAAAGCTGCTGAGGAAAATCCTTCGAAACGCATTCGAGTATCGATGCTCCGCCCAGCACCAAAGTCTGCACATTCAGAACTGAAGTCAGTTGCTGGAATAGAATTTTCTCAGCCCTCTATTGTCAACAACGGAGATGCAATCAATAACGTGGATAACCCGATAGACCTTCCTTCGGATCCTCTGACTGGACAACAAATTTGCGAGAATCTGGTACAGCAGTATTTGGAAGCATTATATATGTCTAAAACTTCACTTGCCTACTTTGCAAAAGGGCCTATTACCCGCGTCCGTACTGCATTTACTTCTGCAGAAGAAGGGGCTCTCCCGACTTATGAACTCGTCGCATTTCTTCGGTCGATGCTCCTTACTCACACCGCTATGGACAAAAAGTACCGAGAGAAGCTCCCAGAAATCATCAAATCCGTCCCCCCCGGTTCTCTGTCAGATGATGAACTGACCGACAGGAACGGAGCCACCAAACCGAAGAAATCCAAGAAGAAAGTAAAGCTTAGTCGGGATGGTCTCTATCCGCTGGAAGGTGGTGTAGTAAAGAGGTGGTGGGTTTCAGAAATGCCAAGTCCGGATCGATATGGGGATGAGACAATCGAACAGCGTGTCAAGAGACGCATTGGGGACTTGCGCATAAGAGAGACCCTTGCCCAACTTATTCTCATGCTCGAAATTGTTGCTTTGGAGGCTCTAACGACATACAAACCACAAGAGGAAGGCGAAAATGGCGACGGAGAGACCCAGACGCTGGGCGACTCGCAGGCAAAGCCAATGAAAAGAAAGAAGAAATTGCAAGACGTGAAACTCCTCATGGACTTGTTACTTGATAAATTGTGTATATGGCAATCCGTGGAAGAAGACGAATTATTCGACTTTGATGCCAGACCTGCGGATGCCAATGCTGGCAAATCTGGGAGCGGAGATCGACTGCGAAGCTTCTGCATAGAGGTGATTGTTCCGTTCTATATGAGCAGACTGCCCGAACAAGCTGTCATGATAAACAAGAAGCTGGGCGGTCCTGTTGCTCCCTCACCCCCGAAACGAAAAGCTATGAAACCACCTACTACATCAAGAAAGTCTGGTGAACCAAGGAAATCTGGAGAATCCAAAGAACCAGAACCAAAAAGATCTCGCCGAGCTCTTGCACGCACGTCGACAGATACTACCGGCCAGCCCACCCAAAGGCCTCTACCCTCACTTACCCGTTCTACGACCGACTCTGCTCTTATTCCTGGTATCAAAAGAGAGGGCAGTGAAGTGCCCTTATCTGCTATACCCTTTCAGCGAAGTCCGTCGAGATCATCAAGAGCATCGATGTCGCAGTTTAAGCATCTTGCGCGACGTGAAATTGATTTGAGTACGCCATCAGCTGCCGCTGCTGCAAAACTCAAACAGAAAAAGAGGGTCGAAGAGGAACTGAAGGATGCGATCACTGCTCTAAAGAAACCAAACAGGGGTCTGGCTGCAGGCGGCTATGTTGATGATGTCGAAAAAAGAGGTATAGGATCACTCAATCGATCAAGAAAACCGGTCAACCCAACGCGCAGGATTTTACAAGACGTTCAAGTGACAGCGACTCCGAAGCTATTAAAGCGGACCAAGGACTTCGAGACTCGAACTCCAAGTCACCATCGCGACCAATTCTCTAGTGGAGCAAGAGATAATGCGCCGCCATCCAGTAATTTCTGCATTCCCTCCTCGACGATGAAACCGTCGGCTTCCGTTGTTCCAGGAACTGTACTTCGAGGCTTAGCATCTCGGGCTACTGTCGACGCATCCATCGCAGAGACACCCTCTAGAGGACCCGGAGGAAGAACAATTTTCATGATGTCTGATACTGAAGGTTCCCAGAAAGCTGCCAAGGATCCGCCTCCTTTCAGACGTCCCGCAATGATAGCGACAAAGGATCAACGCAGGAGGCCCACCGAAGGTTACTTCCAGACCCCTTCAAGACCGCGTTCGCGGCATCTCGATGTGGAGCCAGTGTCAAAGGGATCAGCTGCAATCTTCTCGACACCCATTAAAGAAAGCGACCGAAGAACCTCAGACACCTTTACCAACTTGAAACTGCCCTCCCCTCCTGCTGACCCATTTACCACACCTGTTAAGTCTGGCTCAAAAGAAAGGATACCTGTTGTTGATACACCACCCGCTAGGCCCTGCCTAGCTACTAATACTGAGCCCGAAGCGGAGAACTCGATATATGACGCTTTGGGATGGAATGATGAGGATAACTTTTTATGAACTTGCTGGAATTTGTCGATAACAAATGCATATTGGCATGGAATGGAGTTTTCATTGAATGGGAGCATTAGAAATGCATTGGCTCGGCGTTGTTTGTATTTTACTTTGCATAGGATGACACTGAAAGGTGAGCATTGGAGGATGAGCAGGAACGGCCTTTGGGAGTCATACATTGGGCTTTGGGTGTATTTAGAAAACTCTGAACAAACTATATGCCGATGTTCTCTTTCGCTATACCCTCTTAACAGCCTTTAAGTTGTTCTTTAAGGTGTGGTTCCTCATTCTCAAATACAGTAGTTCCAGATGACGGTGGCTTGGGACACCGGAATGCCCGGATTTAGAATGGATACACGCGTTCAATCTCCACGTGTTTCAACGCGCCGACGTCCGATCGATTTAAGGCTAGGATCGAGCCTCTGAGCACGACCATGCGAGGGGTCCCTAAGTCATCAACATGTATCTTGATAACGTATATTGGGTGGTGAATAGGCAAAGGATTAATTTTAGCCGTGACAGTGCGGCCTCGGACATCCTGAGTGCGCTAGAATTGGTGTTGGCCCCTGTGATGGTAGGGGAAAGGGAGTTCTCCTGATAATGCAGGGACAGAGCATGGTCGAGGGTCGCATTTCAAGGGCCAACCACAGTGAATGCCCGCCAGAAATCCAGGAAATCTTCCAGTAATGACGGGCGTTGCTAAGTAACGGCTGCTGGGTTTTGGCCCGCCGTCTTCGCTAGCAACGGGGGCCACTCCCGCTAACGCCAATAAACTCACTGATTCGGTGCGACTGCCGCAAGCCCTGAAGCCCATTTCACTCCGCAAATCCTTGGTCTTAACATTCTCCCAGGAGATTGCCGTCACGCGTCTTCTCCTTTGTGTCTCTCACTTCTCGAGTCTTTTGTCTCACCCTCTATCGCATCGTGGTATTCTAACAGTTACACACAATTTCCATCCCGACCATGTTCAGCCGCGAACCATAGTTATGGCAACACACAATTTGCCTGTGCCCGCTGGGCTACCGAGTCCGACATTAACTAACCCTGACATGATCCTACCGGAGTCCGCCATTCGAAGTTTTTCACCCAATCCCTATATTCAGCGGCCACCATCGCCCTCTTCGCTGCTGTACTCCCATTCGAACCAGTCGCAAGGCACCCTCAAGCTAGCTTCCGCGCCTCAGGGCCGTCGCGGTCCATCTCCGCGTGTGATAACCCCCATATCTGCCCAGTCTTCTTCCTCAACCTTACGGAAGAGAGCCGGCATGGAGACAACCTTAAAATTCAACAGCGACGATGCGCTGGCCTCGTCTCCGACCCTGAGGGATTCGGTTACCACAATACATTTGGACAATTGGGAAAATAACAAGCTAAAGAGGTTGAGCAATTCATCAGGCTCAGTACACAGCGAAGATCTTGAGAACTTAAAATGGCCGGGCTTCAATGGGGCGGGAAGTTTTGATGACAGTGGTGTGGTACTAGAAGAAGAGGAGGACCAGAACGATCAATTCCCAAGGGTCGCGAACGGTGATGATGATTTGGAAAACGAGCGTTGGCTAGAGGATCAAGACGACGGAGACGACGATCCTTATTCCTCAGCTGCCCTGAGTAGGCGCGCGGAGATCATACTGGCAAATGCTAAGAAGCGGTTGAATGTATGCATGCATGAAATGAACGACAACGTAATTGTCATCCACTGACAAATTCGACAGGTTATGGAAGGAAACTTGAGAGGTGCCAGACACTCACTCCTGGTTACTCCGTCCTCATTAAATACCATGAAGATGGCTTCCGAGCTCTCTCAACAACTCTCCGCCGCTAGAGAGCGAGACCGACAATTGTACGGAGGATTGAGCGCGCTACCACCTAGACAGAGACAGTTTCAATCATCCCCACTCTCTTCTGGTAGCAGTCCAGGACACTCAAGGGTCTTCAGCGAAACCTCCGTTCCCTCGCCTTTGTCGCCTACCAGTCTAAACCGATTGAATAATAATCGCGCATCTAGTGCGATGGGTGCTGCGAGCGGGCCATGGTCACCTGTTGAGGGCTACTCTGCTGGCCTTCGTTCAATAAGAGAAACGAAGAGTCATGAAGTCATGCGCGAGCATCGTAGAGGTAGTCTGGGCAATGAGCATCCCTTGCGTTCGTTCTCCAGAAACTCCGGATCACCCCCGAACCATCTCGAATCTCTACCTGAAGATGACACACCAACTCTCCGCCGATCGGCATCTACAACCAGTGATCTACGAGTTCAGATGAATGAATTGAAAGGGAGGATATCGAGTCTGAAGCAGCGAGCAAAAGAGGATAATTTGAAGAGAAGGTCTATGCAAAACCTTCGAACACCAAGCGCTTTTACTTCTGCAGAGATTTGGTACGCTGGAGCTGAGGCATACAAGACTTCGCCCGTGGCCGCCGATGGTGGAATCGGCTTCATGACTGGCCCATCGCCAGTAAGAGAAGAACTCTACGAAAATGAAGCCAGCGACTCATCTACTCCAAAGGTTCTCCCGGCTGAGGCTCAAACGGAAAAGAGTCAGCCGACTAACCAGGATGACTATCAGGAGAGCCAATATGAAGATGCGGAGGAGCCCGCACGCCAGGAAGAGAAGCATACAGATAATGAGGCTGACGATGAGATCGAGGATAATGACTTTGTATCTATCGGCAATGATGAGCTTGAACCCAGCGGAGAAAGCGTCTACGAAGATGCCGTGCACGAAATGCCTGCTGCGGAACGCCACGAGGACCGTGTAGATGCCTTCGACTACGAACACTTCTTCCTACATAGCGCCATGGGAACCTACAGCTCAGCAAGCCGCAGATCGAGCACAAGCTCTGCAGATTCAGTGGAAACGACACGACCCGTAACCGCGATCCTGAATCCTGAGGAGTTAGAATCCACCCCCAAACGAATGTCCTTACATCAAAGGAATACAAGCGTTGATTCGGTTTCGACCATGGCAACGTTTGCTACGGCTGCAGAAGAACAAGGCTCTGATGGTGGCTCTGATGACGGATCTAATCCCCATCTAGATGCGTTTTCCAAGCAAATCTTGCCTCACGTGCAACGTGGAGTAGCACAGAGTAACGGCGTACAACATATGTCGGCTAGTAACATGCCCGACTCAGCAATCAGTATCGCGCATGCTCGAACCACACCTAATGGCATTGACTCATCTGGTCGAGCGTCTGCGGCCTCTTGCGGATCATCGCAAGGAGTGGACTTGGTAGGCGGGCTTCGGGCCTCTAAGCTCTTCTCCATACTCGTCGAGTCGACATCGAATTCGGAGCGCCGACTATCGTTGAATGAACAAGAGAAGCAACTGATTTATGGTCTTGCCGCAAGTTTTCAGCAGCTCTGCATGAATCTCAAGAACACATCCGGAGACCAATACGAACGAAAGGAGTGGAGACGCCGACTCGACGAAGCCCGCAGAATTCTAGATGGGGAGCAAGAAGGCCAAGCGTATTAAATGGTCGCCATTTCGTCTTTCCTTTACTATTTTGGACGTGTAAATGATTTTTTGATAACTTGATCTGTTGCGCTTTAGCGATCTGCCCATACACCGTTTCTAATTCTCTAATCAGTCTAATTGCTATTTCTGCTTTTTACCCAGGATACGGGCGGTAATCTGACCGTTCGCAGCGGTACACTAGCTTCAAGGAGGCTACTCCTTTTCTTTTTCCACGCGTTGATAGAGGGATTTTCTTGATCTGGGGAGTCCAAGGGCTAGGTGAATATTGATACCCGACGGAGATGATTGAATGGTACAGCATCTCTACGGCTTTCCTTGCTTTTACTGTATATACTATGATATACCCATAAATACTTACATATCTAATATCTATGATGTTCCCAAATGCAATGTGGTGATTCCCGATCTAGACTCTGCTATGATGCACTCCCCAGCACACGCGAATGGAGTTAACCTCACCCAAGCTTCCCCCTCCGGTTTCCGGATATACAGCTGTCAAGAGGACCCACAAGATCCACAATTGACTCATCATTTCTGCACAGCAGTCGTGAAACTGGTATGCGTTGTCGACATACCATTGCGGGCTTCAATACACTTCAATGCCCCCCGGGCGCATCTGAAATATCCTTAGACTCGAGACGTCATTGGATTCTGGGCCAGGTCTGATGCGGGAATCTCCCCTCGGCCAACGAAGAGGGACACGCTAATCTGCTAACAGGATGCGGAGGGCTGCTATTTGTCGGATGGGTCGTGGGAGACTCCATAAGTCGACTGTGAGAGGAAGACGGGGCAAAATGCGGTGAGAGGGCTCTTCGCATGCTTTCGCAAAAGGTCGAAGGGCTGGCCAATTGCGGGCTTGGTCTGGGGCAGCGGGCGCAGGGAAGGGTAGCTCATCCGGCGGGAAAGCTTCAGCGACGCATGGCTCGGGTCGCTGGTGGGCAAGAAGGAATTGTGTACATGATGCAGCGTCTCATGCGCGTCGCGGGTCGAGCGAAGAGGACAAATTTTCCTTGCCCGGGCCCCTCTTAACTGCATCCATCTATCGCGGCTCGACTCCTCTTGTTTACACGTCTCGCGGCCGCTGTTCTGTATACATCAAACGCATTCAACCCGCCCATTCTGCCTCGGACGGTGCTTGGAGCAGCGAGGGGCGTGCGACGGACAAACGCCAATCTGCTATCGGACTCTGGCAGCCATTCCCTTACCTCGATTCCGACAGGGGCGCGGTGGAAGAACGCGACCAGGCGGTTCGGCACACCACAGACCTCATACCCTTCGTCTAAAGGCTGCCCGTCTCTCCAATAACACCCATGCGCGCCTTGTGACCAACCCTTCGCTCGCTCCCCAGCTTGAGACCTACAAACCTGCATCTCCCCCAACGCCCGTCAGGAGAATCCACGACCACATTCGCTCAATCAACAACCACCTGCAGCTCGACTCTTCCCGACTTCTCGTTCATAGGTGCACTTCCAGCACCATTCAGATTTCACGTCCCAATTTGTGTATTGGGCATTGTTTTCTGTATACTACATTTCCATTGCATCACAGCCGACTTGTTCGCCTTCGCCGGACGGTCTCTCTCCTCGTCGCATTCCACAGCCTCGAGCCTCGCCACAACAGCTCTCCCTACTCTTCAAAGTCCTCGCGGAATTCCAGATATTCTAATGTGCCCAGCTCCCCCGCCTTGTTCAATCGACTTGCGCGCCTCAAAAACTTCAGGCCCCTCGCAACATGCCTCGATCCGCCGCCTCACGCCGCGCCGACGACGTCGCTCGATATTCGAGACGAAAGACCCGGCGGTCATCGAGGACTGGATCGGGTGAAACGGGCAGGAGTCGGAAGAGGAAAGATGGTGATGACGTGCATGCTTCTGACGAGAACACGACTCTCAATGGCATACATGATTGGCAGAGCTCTGAAGAAGCTCCTGTAACAGAGATGATGGAGGATATTTTCAAGGCTATGGATAGACTGAGTTGGAGGAGAGGGATGCTGGAGAAGGATTCGAGGCGTCCTGAAGAGAATGCAATCTCGGTACGAAGATACCATTTCTATTTGGTCAAAACTCTCCAATTTTTGATGTCTGTATACCTCGGGAATTTTGGAAACCTGCGAGCTTCAAGTGTGGGCAATTAGCCGATATCAATCCCCTTTATCTCGACTCGATGGGCCCGAGCTCGATTTTTGGTCTATCATTCCTCTAACGAAATATAGATTCGCGGTCTTGCTACTCAAATCCAGAAATTCATACCTCCAACACCAACTCCATCCCCTGAGCTATGGACGTCGAACTCCCCAAGCAATCATTCCCCGCCACCGTCTTATGAAGACACCATTGCAGATCTGCCTCCCGATTATACCACTACAGACGCGCTAGCCACAGCGCAGACACCTGATTATACCCTGTTCCCTTCTCTGAATCCTTCAATCGTATCTGATGTTCCGGCATGCCTCCGTTGGAGTGAGCATACTTCACCGACCTCTTCCATTCTCCTAGATGATAAATCTGGCTACCAGAATATTGACTTCTCCAAATGTGACCCGGATAATTTCCGCTCACATGCGAAGAAGACTAAGAAGGCGGCCAAAGCTGCCCAGAAAGCTAAGTGGGCTGATAGTGATAACGAAGAGAAGAAAGAGGAGGAAACTGCTGGAGACGGCGGTGGAGGAGGGGATGATAACGGGGGAGACAACGGAGGTGCAGGAGGTGCAGGGGACGGAGATGGAGGGGACGGAGGGGATAACAACGAGGATGACTGGGACGCATGGGGTTCTGGGAAGAACAAGAAGAAGAGCAAGAAGAAGCAGAAAGAGGAGGAAGAAGAGCGGAAGCGAAAAGAAGAGGAGGAAGAGGCCGAACGGAAGAAGAAAGAGGAGGAGGATGCTGCGGCGGCGGCGGCTGTAACGACTGGTGGTGATTTTAGTTGGGCAGAGCCTCAAGATGCCAATGGGGAGGATGATTGGGGAGCCTTCACATCAACCAAAAAGAAGAAAGGAAAGAAAGGCAAGGTATGGGACACTACCATAACTGGAATCCTTTGAACTGAAGAGACTGATCACGTTATAGAACGCAGAACCAGCGCCTCCCCCGCCTCCCCCACCACCTGCTGCGCCCGTAGAAGACATCACTTCGAAGTTCGATGATATTAACCTTGATGATATCGGTGGCAGTGGAGCGCCCAAAATTGATCTGAGCTTCGGGGAACCGGCCTCGGCAAAGTCAACAGGGTTCGGCTTTGGTGGGCTCAGCAGCTGGACTTCGGGTCTTGGAAGTGGTTGGGGTAGCAAGACATCTTGGGGCTTCGAGGGCAGTGATGGTAGCAAAGACAAGTCCGAAGAGACGAAGGAGGATAACAATCCTTGGGATACTGGCAAGAAAAAAAACAAGAAGGATTCAGGCTCCGGGTTTGACTTTAACTTCGACGCTTTCAACACCAAGACCGATACTGCTGCTGCCGAACCTGTTGTCGAAGAGAAGAAGGAGGATGAGGATGAGACCTGGGGCTTCAGCTTTGGAAAAAAGGACAAGAAGAAGAAGAAAGGAGCTGTCGTCGCCATCCTTGAGGAGACACCGGCTCCTGAACCTGAACCAGCTCCCGAACCAGAGAAGAAAGAAGAGGACGATCCTTGGAGCTTCCCAAGTAGCAAGGACAAGAAGAAGAAAAAGAAGGGCGCTGCAGTCGTTGAAGAATTACCGCCGCCGCCGCCGCCTCCGCCTCCACCCGAGCCGACAATTGAATCCGAGCCTGCTAAAAAGGAGGAAGATGAGCTGTGGGGCTGGGGCAATATGTCAACCAAGAAGAACAAGAAAGGTAAGAAGAGCTTGGTTGAAGAAGTCAAGGAAGAGAAACCCATTGAGGAGACTCCACCTCCTCCACCTCCCCCACCTCCCCCACCGGAACCTATCGCTCCTCCGCCTGCCGAAGATGATTGGGGCACGTTCACTGTCACCAGCAAGAAAAAGAAGGGTAAAAAGGGCAAAGACGACGCTGTCAAAGTCGATGAGCCCCCTAAGATACCCGATCCTATACCCGAGCCTGAGCCCGAGCCTGTGAAAGAGGCGGAGCCAGAGCCTGCTGCTGACGACTGGACGAGCGGCTGGGGTACGAGCAAGAAAGATAAGAAAAAGGCGGGCAAGAAGGTTGGCAAGCCAGTCGAACCGGACCCAGAGCCCATTAAAGAACCTGACCCCGAGCCTGAGCCAGTCAAGCCCGCAGACCCGGAGCCGGCCACAGAAGATATTTGGGGCGACAGTGCTTGGGGCACGACGAAGACTAAAAAGAAGGGAAAGAAAGGAGCCGTAGTCAAGGAAGAACCGAAAGTCGAGGATCCTCCACCACCCCCGGAACCGCCCGTAATTCCCGAGCCAGTAACGGTCGCTGATGATGGCTGGGGTGATGGTGCTTGGGGAACGTCAACCAAAAAGAAGAAAGGGAAGCGAACGTCCATTTCTACTGCGTCTAACCCTGATATTGCACCAAAAGATGATCCTATCCCAGAGGTCCCTGAAATTCCAGCCGCAGTTGTGGAAACGAAAGATGCAGCTGCCGATGACGATTGGATGAATTGGGCTCCGACCACTTCGACAAAGAAAAAGAAGGGCAAAAAAGGCGTTGTTGAAGAAGTTCTCCCACCAGTGCCGCCTCCTCCGCCAGCTATCCCTGACCCTGACCCGGAGCCCGAGAAAAAGGAGGAGAAGGAGGAGTCTAATGATTGGGGTTTCGGCTCAATTTGGGGCAGCAGTAAGAAGAAAAAGAAGGGCAAAACTGCCGAGCCTGACCCACCACTGCCACCTTCTGAGCCCGAAGTTATCTTAGAGGAACCAGAGCCCGAAGCGGCCATGGTAATGAAGCCTGATGAGGTTGATGAGCCAAAGGCTGATGGTGAGGATGACTGGGGTGCACCATCTTGGGGTACCAAGAAGTCCAAGAACAAGAAAGCTTCGAAGAAGGACACCCCTGTCGAAGTGACTGAGGAAATCACAGCAATTCCTGTTCAGCAGCCTGACCCTGTAGAAGAAGATCCATGGGGTAGCGCAGCATGGAACCTTGGTAAAAAGGATAAGAAAAAGGGCAAAAAGAGCTCTGTTCTTGCCCCCCCTCCAGTGCCCACACCTCCTGGTGAAAAGGCCATTGCTGATGTCGTCGTTGTGCCTGAACTTCCTCCAATGAAAGAGATCGAAGCCCCTCCGCCTCCTGAGGAGAAGAAAGAAGAGGACGATATCTGGGGGTTCTCTACTAAAAAGAAGAAGGGTAAGAAAGGAGCGGCTACTAAAGAACCTGACCCCCCTAAGATTGAGGAGGATGGTGGTAAGCTTAGTAAGACTACCACGAAAGACTCGACTTCTTCCAAGACGAAAGGGCCAAAGGACACATGGGATGACCTTGTTCAGATCGATGAAACTCCGGTAGTCGTTCCAGATCCACCAAAAGAAAAGGAAAATAAAGAGGAATCTGCAGCAAGCGCAGTTCGGAGTATGTGGGGTACTTGGGGAGCTACCAAGGTCACAAAGAAAGAGACGCCCAAGGACAAGCGAACTCGGGAGGCCAAGGAGAAGAAGGAGCGTGAAGAGCAAGAGCGCTTAGAAAAAGAACAGGCGGAACAAGAGGAGCGTGAGAGATTAGAGCGGGAGGCCAAAGAAGCAGAGGAAGCTGCCGCCCAGGCCAGGAAAGAGGCCGAGGAAGCAGAAGCTGCGAGAATTGCTGCTGAACAGGACTTTATTGCTATTATCGACGAAGGCTCTTCCAAGAAAAAGAAGGGTAAGAAAGGCAGTAAAACCGTTGCTTCTGCCTCGAAAGTTGCAGCGCCTCCTCCACCTCCACCACCGCCAACCGATGAAGATCTCATTAAGATGGTGGAAGACGTCCCCGAAGCCGATCTTCTAGCGGAACTGAGCCTAGATGACAAAAAGGAAGAGAGTAGTTGGGGGAGTAAATGGGGCATCTCTCTGCGGAAGACCAAGGCCGAGCCGAAAAAGGCAGCGGATGAATCAGCAGCCAATAAGGGCATTTCGCTTATTGATGACGGGCCGAAGCTGCCAGAACCTCCGATTGCTGACGAAGAGCCGCCACCCAAGGCTTCCAAGTCATCCCTTACAAAAGGCAAATCATCCACCAAGTCCGGAGGCATCGCGGAAAGGATCAAAGCGTTGCAGGCTGAGAAAGACAAGAAGGATAAGAAGGTCGTGGATCCTGAGCCCGAGCCAGAAGCTCCCCCACCTCCTCCACCTCCTCCGCCTCCGCCTGAACCTCCGCTTGTAGAAATCGTCGAGGCAACACCCAAAAAGTCCTCGAAGTCCAAAAAGGCCGACAAGGCCTCTGCAAAGTCTTCAAGCTTGAAGAAAAAGCCCGTGGAAGACGTCTCTCCACTCGTAGTGTCTGATCCTGCGCCTGAAGAAGCCCCTAAGATCTCTACGCCTGTTCCAGGCGGATTCCCAATGGATGACGATATCATGGACATGATTGACCTTGACCCTCCTGCGCCTCCACCACCTGAGCCTGTCCCAGAACCAAAGAAGTCAGCTAAAAAGTCAACTAAAAAGAACAGCAAATCGAAAGCAGAACCCGTTGTCGAAGCCCCACCTCCGCCACCTCCCCCTCCCCCAGCACCCGTCGAAGTAGCTCCAAGGGAAATGGACCTCGACGATGCTCCTAGTAAACTTCCAACCCCACCACCGGAACCTGAGACGAAAGCAGAACCTGCTAAGAAAGAACGCGCGAAGGTGGTACGAAATACAGGCGCGGCATCTTGGGGATTTTGGGGTGCCGCAGCCGCCGCGCAACGAACAAAACCTACAAGAAAGATGTCTGGAGATGATGCGACAACGACATCGACGCCTTCGAGAGCAGTGGCGGCCAGCTTGTCCCGATCAAAGTCGGCTCGCGTGTCTTCGTCAAAAGACAAGGATGTGATGTCGAAGTCATCTGGATCTGACAAGGTGGCTAAGACTCCATCTCGGACCCGACCAGCTCGCGGCGCCAGCTTCTCGCTATTTGGCGCTCCGCCACCCTCGAGATCAAAGTCCGTGCGTACGTCAGCAACCCCCAAGACTCTGTCTCGACGTCCTTCCATCGATGGTGACGCGGCAATGATGTCGCCACCTCAAACGGACACAGATGTGAAGGCTGTTTCAGCGAAGGCTGCGAGAGTTATGGGAATGAAGGGTGCGTCGAGCAGGGGAACTAGTACAAGGGATAAAGGCAAAGCTAGAGGTAAGGGGTTGATCTTTATGGAGCCCGCGGCTTCAAAGCATTGGCGCAAACAAAGAGCTAACAAGATACCAGCTATTCCGGATCCATATGCTATTGATGATGATGATATTGTCATGGTTGACGGCGACGATGCTCCACCATCGCCTTCCCCTGCACCGAAACCTGAACCTCGAGTCGAAGCTTCTCGGCGTAAATCGAAACGTCAATCTACTGCACCTCCAGAGCCAATAACTGCACCGCCCAGCGCAGATGATCCGGTCCTAGTGGATATACCTCCCGAAGAGCCGGCTATTGATCCCATGGAGACACCTCGCCGCGATCGTGAGTTACCGAGACGTACTACATCCAGCGCAAAGAAATCAGGAGGTGGTGGACTCACAAGCATGTTCGGTTTTGGATCATCTCGCAAAAGACCAGCTGCTGAAGCTGACGACCGGCGTGAACGGCGGAGGACCGCTTACGAGACTGAAGACGAACGCGCACGTCGTAAACGGTCTTCAACTCGGGGTGCCATGACGGAGGATGAGATGAGACATCTTCGCCATGAACGTCGTAGTGTACGCAAGCCCTCTCGCAAACCTTCCGATACCGATGGTGCCACGGATGCAGTACCAGGTGCAGGCGCAAGTGCTAGCACAGATGTTGAACTCGCGGAACGTGAAGCCAGGAGGGCAGAACGTCGGGCTTCCAGACGCGCAGATAAAGAGAGAGAAGCTGCAGACACTGCTCGAGCTGCCGAACTGGCAGAAGCGGAAGCGAAAGCCGATCGCAGGCGCGAAAGAGAGCGGAGACGTGAGCGTGCTATCGTGGAGGAGAGAGAAGCTCGGGCTAGAGACGAGCGCGATCGGAGGAATAGGGAGGCTGAAAACGAACAACGTCGCCAAGAAGAAAAACGGGCCAGAAGGGCTGCAAGAGATGAGCGCAAAGCTGCCGAAGAACGCACATTGCGAGAAACTGAGGCCAGAGATGCCGAGCGTCGTACTCGACGAAAGGACAAAGACCGCGAGAGGGAGCTCCCTCGTGAGACGTCACGACCGCGTACTGATCGCCGTAAATCTCACATGGATGAGGAACCCGAGGCTCGTCGTCGCCGCCGTGAAGAGCGCCGTACTACTAGACGCGCATCAGAACAGGTGCCTTCAAAAGCTGAGCCCATCACGGATTACTTCGATGTGCGCAATGCAACAGGCCATAGGCATCGCACACCGAAAGCCACTAACGGGGAGCCGTCTGATGGGAACCGCCCTTATCTAACCAAGGGCGGCGACAAGACTTCTTCATGGGTCGATTCTCTATCAAATGAACCACCTCTCCCCGTTCCCATCGCCGAGACTGTTCTCGATGCGCCTCCAGACGAACGCACTGGGCATGGAGACGACGAATCGCCATCCGCGGATGAAGACATCAGGCTCCGTATCGCTGGACGGCGGAGCAAGCCCAAGGATAAAGATCGCGGCGACAGAGAGAAGGAACGCCCAGATCGCAAACATCGCCGACGCTCTACTTATGAGCCTCAGGAAGTGAGTGACGAGGATAGAAGGAGGAGAAAGAGTTACGCCACCCCAGCTTATGCGGACCCGCCTGTCAGGACTTGGGATGGAAGGCCTGCTGCCACGCCTGGGCCTGCGGGTGGGAAGAGAGGAAGTTGGTTCAAGAAGATTTTCTAATCTTCGACTTGAAGCCCTTTTGGAGTAAGAGCGAAACTATTGGCTATCAAACTGGTTCCCTTGCATTATTCGGAGTACTGGATATCTCGGTTGTTCTTTCAGCGTCGCACTTTGTACCAACGCCCTTCTCCATCTCATCGCTTTTCATCCTCAGCCCGGCGCCTTGGAGGAAGGGCAATTGTAATTCTGCTTTGCATTGCGTGGACTGGACCGGCCTGGATGCATTTGGGATGAGGAATATATCAGTAGCAGCGCTCTATCATATCTTACTACGTACGTAATATTGGTGGATTCAGAACACTCCCCTTATATACGAGAAGGCGGAGATATATCTTTATATTATCCTTCTTTGGCTGTCGTTTGTTGTTAGTATTGGGCGTATTGTTCTATGCTTTTTTTGGGGGAAGCGTTCTTGGTGTAAGCGGTACTGTTGCTTTTCATTGTTGGTATGAATGTGTTCACGTCTCTTGGTCTTGGATTAGGTAGATGAAGATAGATACCCCCGCTCCCAGTTTTTCTTCGTACATCAATATTACTTTTAGTTTGGCTTATCGGCTTCTTTGAAGTATTATCCTCTAGCTTGCAGCTTGAGTGGTGATGGTGACTTGGGTTTGACATTCAGCTTTTGGCGCAGTGGCTAACGCAGCTCTTTTCCCTGACTCTGGATACCTATGCATGTCGTGGTATTCATCTTAGTATTTACTATGTATAGTAAAGGTGATAAAAATGCTGTTGTTACAGGCTTACATTCTTTGTTTTGCGAATTTAATGTCTATGCTTGTAGTAAAACTCATAACTGTTCTGCATGGGTACACCGACTACAACTAGCTGTTACTAGCTGCACACACTCTACCGCATTCTATTTCTACAGTCTTAGTTTAATATACACTAGGAATAAAGTATTTAATAACTATACTAAACTAGACTGATGGAAATAAGCTTTGTGTACTTTCTCTCACCAGCCAATAGGACTGAGAAGGTGCTATGTATACACTGCATCAAGCCTCTATCTCTTCACATCATATACGGAGTTAGGTTATGAGTCTATAGTCCCGTTATGCCGGCCTGGATTGAGTTCGCTTGTCCTCTGTGGTCGGGTTTTATTGTTATGTTGCGAACGTGTGAAGTAATGTAATATTTGTACCCCTAATTTGAAGAACTAGGCAAACACGCCTTTTTCATGGACGCCAATCGCCATAACATGCACATTGGAAAGAAAAGTTCCCTCTGAACAAAAAAAAACAGGAACACAAGGAAAGAGCTGAAGTGTGCCTTTGAGCGTCCAGGTCTTGGATGGCGTTCAATAGTTGGCTCATCTGAGCACCAACCAGAGCAATTGGGCAGGAAGTATTCAACCTCCCAAGGTTTGAAGCCAATGTTCTTCCTTCCGCCTGTCTGTGCGCCCACTCCTCCTGGCTATTGCTGTACCACACCTCCCTCGAACCCATCCCCTCCCTCCATCTCATCATCTTCCTCTTCCTCTTCTTCTTCATCCTCGTCCTCAAACCCAGACTCCACTCTAGCCGCCTTCAACCTCTCCTTCATTTCCTCCCTCCTATCTCCCTGCCAGCGCGCCAACGTCGCCGCAGCATGCATCCTGAACCCAAACACGCGCGGCTCATATCGCTTCTGGGACTTCGGGGGTAGCATGGCGGGATAGACCTGGAAAAGGATGTTGTGGAACGAGGTGCCGAAGTAGGCGCCGTCGATGGCGGCGTGGCGGGAGGATTTCGGGTTGTACAGGTCTTCGCAGCGCGAGCAGTAGAGCTTTACGGGCGAGGTGTTGGAGATGTCGGCTTGGCCCATGGGGAGGAGGGGTTGCGAGTCGCAGAGGACGCGGGGGCATTTGCCGAAGTCGGCTTTTTTGAATTTTTCGAGCTGTAGATTATACTAGGTCAGCTTTGTCCCCCAGTCTTGAGTAGTAAGAAGAATGGAGTGGAGTGGAAAGGGTGGGATTCGCACCATTTTCGCCAGCCCTCGTGTTGTCACGATATAGCGGGCGTGCACCAATCCATATAAGTGTCTCGCGGACTTCTCTATCTGCTCCCGCATGTCATCGTCGCAGTCCAAGTCGAAGACGTCTGTTACGAGGTCGAGCGCGTATTGGTAGTATTGGACTTCGGTGTTTAGGCCTGTGAGGTTGAAGCGGTCGGTGAGGTACTCTTCGTCGATTTCGCAGAAGTACTCATTGCCGCGAGAGGAAATGAACTGGTAGGAGAAATAAGTGTTAGCTTGTATCGTCACCATCGTAAGAAATAATTTAGATGTAATCGCGAGGAATTTCCGGGCACAGGCATGCTTATGTTGAGTTTGAGTACTGTCGATTCAGGCGGCCAGGTATTGGTTGGTGAAATCGAGGTGAAATTGCGGCCAGGAAGTGAATGCGTGAGTATCCTACCCAAGGATTCCAGGACTGGTTGACGAGCTTAACGGGTGTATGGTGACATAAGCTTTCGGCTTGTTCTCCCAGCCGGTGACAAGCATGACTGCGCATGAATTAATCACAGGGTTGGCAATTTTGTACGTGCTGACATTCGACACACACACCAGCATTCCAAGTAGGGTCTTGGAATGAAGTACTGATCCACACGCCACGTCCACACCATTGCTTCCGAGTATGGAGAGGGCTACCAGCAGTGGGCGAGAGTTGGTCCGGGAGAGGGGAAGATTGGTCGCAAGTGTGTGGATAAAGCTCTGAAGGTGGTGGCCTGGGAGTGGTATAAAGCCGGGGCAAGAGAGGCGCGCGTATGGTTCAAAGGTGAAAGTATAGAGCAAATAGTACCTACCCAGTCTCGCCAATAGCTCGTGTAGTCGCTATCTGTGTCGCTGTTGAAGTCTTCCATGGTGCAGCTTCCCGAATACAATTGTGAGCCTTCGCAGGCTTTCGGCGATAGGAGCGGTGTTCAGGGTTAGAAGGCGCGGCGTAGCATACTGTGGTGAATTCTCCCCGTGTGAATTGTGAAGGTGGGATGTTGATGGCATGGCTTGGCATTTGGCACGTGCAAGATCGAGATAAGATAAATTGATTCATCCTTCCCGGAACCTGCATCAATCTCAGACCTCACCTCGTCCGGCACTTAGCATGCCCATAGCAAATACTCGATGCTGATCCTGTTCCTTTCACATTTTGGCAAATACAACTTATTGCTTCATCAACAGTGTCCGCAACTCAGGCCCTCAGTTCTTATCTGAATCCTGGTTGATGCTATGCGATCTCGAGTCTCTACATCTGAGCACTGAGATCGGAAAGCTCAGACTTCACGGAACTGTTCACGGAACGGTCGGGACACTGTTGCTTCACGTTCTGGTTCGCTTCCAACGGTCTTACAAGGTTGCTGACTCTTTACCAAGCAAGCTGTTCACAGTTCGAGTTTCGACATGCCTGTTAGGCCAAAGCCAGGTGCGTCACGTAAACTCCCCAGCCCCGACATTGTGGGCCATCTGATGGCAAGCTGGTATCGACGCGGCAGAAGCGAGCTGTCAAGTTCATCATCGGGACAAAAGGGGTGAACGGGTCGAATGTTGAACCACCCTACCACGATTGTGGCGCCTCTTCATCTTACCAAAATCCCTCCCTTCATTAGTGACGCGGCTGGTTGGCACGGACAGCTTTCCCGCATCGTTCTTCGGCATTCACATAAAAGTCCCTTCGATCGTCGGCTTCTCCCCAATCCTTGCTGAGATCACATTCTACTTCCCCACTCGCTTCTCGTTCTCGCAGCCCTCATGTTACACTACAACCATGACCCTGTATGACTTTGGGGTACCTGATCCTTTCAGCCCACCGTTTTTGAGCGCCACCATCCTCACGGACCCGGACTTGCATCCCCGTCCCCTAGACCAGGAACGGCGAGTCCTCATAGGTCAATTGCACTTGTAACAATGCCTAGATTCGATTCTAAATGTGACCTTCCGTCCCATGTCAAATGAATAATGTCCACTTTCAGCCCTGATTATCGTGTGGCTTCCTTATTTCTTAAAGTCCGAAGCCTTCCCTATGTCATCGAAGCATTACTTGTTATGTTTTGAAAGCCCTTCGTAGTTGAATATCCTATACATTTCCCCTTCCAATTGTCCGTGCTCCAAACGAGTGTCTCAATACATTTCCAAAATCACTATGGGCGACGCAGGACTGGATCGGAAACTTCGATCCTTTCGCCTGTCAGCCAAAAAGAGTAGCCCTACAATGTCCACTTTTACTGCCTCCAAAATACTTCCAGAGACTTTCCCTACTCTAGACGAAGATGCATTCGAGACTCCACCGATTCCCCCTCTAAACGCAGCTGCAGACATCATGGGCACCCATTTCGAAAACGAACAAGCTCAGGAGCATGAGGCCGAAGTCGATTCTGCACATTCTCGAAAGCGCATTTCAATCGACAATTTGAGCTCCTACGACCTTGCTCCCCCTCCCCCAACCATATCTCAAACCAATGCTGAATTACTTTCTGAAAAGCTGTTCTCGACCGATCACCTCGTCCTTGTATTAAAAGACCACGCACTGTTCCGCCGCTTCACAAATTTCTTGAACAGATATCGACCGTCATTGGCGCCTACCCTTGTACGATACCTCGAATCGCAAAAAGCCATTTCGGCCATTCGTTACGCCAATGCTTTAGCGGATCAACTATCATCACACTCGAACCGTTCCTCCTCTACAGCTGCAGGCATTTTGGATCCCAAGTTCGAGTCGCGATCGCGTCGAGCTATGGACGAATTGGTCAGCGATGCGCTGCCGGCATACATTACTTATCGAATGGTGAATGTTGTAACGGAATGTTTGGTCAAGGAGATAACCGGGAATAATGCGCCTATCATGCGGGAGTTGGTTCAGGGTTTGGCGGAGGTATATTGTATGACGGACCCTTCCCTACCGGACAATCCCATAGTATTCGCATCGGAGGGTATGTTTGTTCGTTGAAGTCACTTATTCAAGGAACTGATTTCTTTCAGAATTTTATAATACAACGCAATACGGTCGAGAATATGTGATTGGTAAGAACTGTCGATTTCTTCAGGGCCCAAAAACGTCGATGAGAGCAGTCGCGCGCATCTCGGAGGCTCTGCATCAAGGACAAGAAGTTTGCGAAATTCTCCTGAATTAGTACGTATGAAGATGGTAATTTTTTCAGGGAACTTTCCTAATCCGAAATGTTCAGTCGGCGGGACGGCAGCCCCTTTCTCAACTTGGTAATGATGGCACCTCTTTATGACAACAAGGGCGCTGTGCGCTATTTCATCGGTTGTCAACTCGATATCAGCAGTCTCATCGAAGGCGGCCGTGGTCTAGAATCCTTTCAGCATCTCCTAGCCAAGGAACAAGAACAAATTAATCCTCATGAAAAGCCCTTGCCGGACCCGCTTACAAACAAACCCTCCCTAAAAGTTCTTGGAGAACTTGGCCAGATGCTGAACAATGACGAAATGGAAGCACTGAATAAGCGCGCTAGAGGAAACTCGATCGATTCGGGACGAAGCACCCCAACTAGACCTCATACAGCAAGGCGATATGTAGGAATGGAGGAGGATGCGGATGAGACGAACTTTTGGCCGCCGAGTCAGTTTGGGTCGTCTGGAAGACTGCCCGGTGTATATCAAAATGTAAGTACATATCGTTTCCTGGTCTTTTCCACTTCGAAAAAGCAGCCCTCCATGCCTCGCGGCATAAAAATGAGGAAGCTATGCGTCCGAAACTGCTGAGACGAACGAAACATTAGTACCTCCTCGTCCGTCCCTACCCCTCCTTCCGCATCATTTTCACCTCGGCCGCCCTCCGAATCCCAGGACTCTCCCAATCCCGCCTACTCGACCGCATCGGCGGCCCCTCACACGTCCGCGATGGCATCTCTGACGCTCTGGAAGCTGGAGTTGGCGTCACGGCAAAGGTATCTTGGCTCACGCACATTGATTCGCACTCCCACGACGGCTCCAACGGCGCCAATGGCACCAACGGCACCAATGGTTTCCATGGAGCTACTCTAGAAGGTAAACCGCGCTGGATCCACTGTACCCCACTTCTAGGTTCCGACCACAAAGTCGGCGTTTGGATGGTCGTTATGGTTGAGAAGGAAGAAGTTACGGGGGCTCTCAACTCTCGTTCGCAATCGCATTCTTCGAATCACTCGCCGTATCATCATAGGAACGGGATCGAGTATGGGAGAGAGGGGTGGCCGCTCAGGGGGGCGAGTATGGGTGCTGGAGCTGCCAGTGCGCGGTTCACAAGTACGAAGTTGTATGCGGAGTACATGACAAGGGAAGGCAGAGAGGAGAGTCCTGTCGGGTTGGATGGTATGAGGAGGAGGATTAGTCTGGATTCTAGTCGGGAGAGTGAGAAGAGGAGCGCGAGTTTGAGGAGGGTGGGGAGGGGACTCGAAGATGGAAGATGAAATGGGGGCTTTTTCTCGGAAAAGAATGAGTGTAAGGTTCCGATCAAAATGGATACGGGTGGCTGGAACACCATAGTTTTGATCCTCGCGAATCGGCTACGGAAGCCTTATGTGATGCAGGAGATCTGGGTGGTCGTGCTACGTTCGCAAGGTTTTTGGAACTGAAAAGGGTGCGATCTCGGCGGTAATTGAGCGTCCGGTCGGTCTCGGAGTGCTGGAACATTTTCTGGGACATCTGACTGATGGGAACTGAGGTAGCCAAGGATCATCTAATGGACGTGGAAAGATTTTGGGGCGCTTCGTTAGGCGGATATGTTATTCGGCTATATACCATTTTTGCGGTTATGTATGAATAGGAATATGTATGTTTAAATCAGAACGCAAGAATGCTAGGAGGACTAGTAAGCTAGGGTACTATACACAGCCCCTGGGTTCTTATCGTTGTATGTGAGTTGTCTTCAAGACAAAGAAGGGTCTACCGGCAGAATCCTTTCTCAATTCCCGCCCTGAGGGTAGTCTTTCAGGTCTCACCATCGTTCTTGATTTTTGGGCTGCTCATGGCAACATCTGGTGCTGCCATGATATCCAGGGGTAGTGTGCCTGCTGAGCTCGGGCCGTTAGAGCTTGATGTGACGTATCTAGGCGTACGAGTTGGATTTTCAGGAACAGCAGGCGTTATGACAGTCAAGTCTGTCTGAGTCTTTGCAGGAGGCTCAACAATCACGATACGAGGTGTTGCAACAGCCAGGTTCTGCTGATCTTATGCCCTTTTCCGTACGACCTCCTTCCCCTTGTCCCTAAAACTTGGTAGTATGTTGGGTTGGGTCTCCGCTAAACTCGTCGATACTTGAACTTCAACTGAAGTCAAGGGAGTCTTTTGAGCAGCGCCGTTATTACGCAAGGGAAACAAGCGTCGAAGCGACATTCCAGATAACGAGCGTTGAGGCGAACATATGCATGAACTTAAAGATCTGATTACGAGTAGTGGTGACAAGAAGTAGGCTATTGAGCAGGTGAGTGGTGGCATCCCAAATCCAGGCCATCTTCGCTTAGTCATCGCTCAGCTTAAACCTCGTGTGCTCAGATTCAAACATCTCCTCGCAATCAACACCATCACTTTATAACCCAACATCGATTCCTCTTGCTCAGAGCCTACTTCTTAACACGGTAGTGTCACAGCAGTACCAGCTGGCTGACAGATGTTTGAGGGCATTCGAGAGCAGCTGTGCAGCAGTATCCGGTTCGGGGGCAATCTTGTCTGTCATTGACATGCAGTTCGCATCTCTACGCCAGATGTCTTGACCACCCCACGCGCGTGATCAATTTTTGCAGCTGGCTCTCGACCGAGGAGGTGGATGTTGGTGTAGGCAGTGTATCGAGAAGGTGGCATGGCATCTTGAAAGGCTTTTCTCGAAGAGGCAGGAGACATGCTCGTCAGCCTCGTCTGCCGCTTATCGCTACCGACGGCCTTTTCTCCATTGCCATTAGGCCTTTGCACACGATCCCGTCAAGGAGTCTCAACGGCTTGCCGCACGGTAGCGCTATCTTTCGCTCCCGGCACTAATGCCCTTCGGCTTCAATCTGCCCTTCCTACTGCCACATCCTATTCATGATGGGCACTAACAATATTGATCAACAGGGGCATTCAACACGGGCATGATCAGTGTTTGCGGAGAGACAGTCGCAGCGGGAGTCGCGTGCATTAGTTTATCGACGAATTACGCCCAGCTTCCCAACTCAGACAATCATGATGCCCGCTCCCAGCCCCGTTGTGTTGGCGCGGCCTTCGTTCTGGCTAGAGAACGGGGAACAGCGGATCTATCGAGAGGTTGTTCGACATTCTCAGGATCGGACAAGCTCTGCATTTCACCGTTACGTTCACTACTTGGCTGATCGATAAGAGGTTGCCTATTTTCGCTCCAGCTTATGGCGGTTTGCCTAACTAGACACGGCATCGAGCAAGAATATAAAGGCCGGAGAACTGAACAATAGCACTTCTCTCTCGTCAGAAACGATTGTTCCTTCTCACCTCCTCTTCAAAGGCGCGTTTGACCTCTCGTTCTGCGACCAGAAGTCATCGTGCCCATTTTGAATACGCTAGTAGGGAGCACATCCGTACGCAGTCGTTCTTCTTCCATCACATTGATTTCTCGGTTTGATCGAGTCACAAATAATGCGTTTCTTGTCTGTCATCGCAGTTTTATTGGCTTTCTCCCCTTTGGGGCTCTGCTCGCCAACATCCAAACATGTCATCCACGAGAAGCGTGACAGAGCTCCTGAGCAATGGGTTCGGCGCTCACCTGTTGCTAAAGGTGCCGTTCTGCCAATGAGGGTCGCCTTGACCCAGAGGAACCTCGAAAGAGGATGGGAATTCCTTGGTGCTGTCTCGAGCCCTGACAGCCCCAAGTTCGGACGGCACTGGTCCGCCAAGGAGGTCGTAGACATGTTCAAACCAAGGTGAGGATCTACATCTCATTTCATTTCGTAGGAAAGGAAAACATAAAGCGTAAGGATTGCTACATATCTCCGTTGGAACGACAGAACTCTTGTTCGACACAGCGACGTAGGTGCGCTACTGCAGTGCTGCTCAGTTTGAGAATGGGTCTTTGCTTCAACATTTCTGATGGGATATCTTGGACCACCGCTCTTTCGAGTATTCTAAAAACTACCGCTAGAGTTGTCCCTTGCGCTTGCACAGTTTTCTGATCGATAATCTTCTGACCAAATTTCAGCAACGAGACGCTCGACGAGGTACGCGCATGGCTCATCGAGGGAGGCATTGAAGAGGAGCGGATTTCCCTTTCCCAGGGGTTGAACTGGTTTCAATTTGATGCAACCGTTGCAGAGGCCGAGAATCTGCTCAAGACGGAATATTACATGTATGAGCACACGACGTCAGGGCAACCGCACGTTGCGTGCAAAGAATACAGCGTTCCAGCCTACGTCCAGAAGCATGTTGACTTCATCACCCCTACTCTCCATTTCGACGTAAAAATCAATGAAGGCAGGGGCAATGGCCTTCGGAAGCGAGACTTCACGCCGAGTATAAATCCTGGAACGGCTAAAGGCGTTGGAAACTCGATAGCCTGGGCGCCAAAGTTTGGGAAATCCATTAGTATCCATGATATCATCCAGCAACTTGAAAACTGTGACGAGCAGATTGTTCCAAACTGTCTTCGAGCGTTATACGAATTTCCACCAAATATTGCCGCAAACCCTCAGAATAGCTACGGTATCGTCGAGTATACCCCACAAGCCTATCTTCCTACCGACCTGGATATGTTTTTCGCCAATTTTTCTCCTAGGGCTGTTGGTCAGCGTCCAATTTTCGATTCAATCGATGGCGGCGTTTTGCAAACCATCGTCGAAGGCTTTGAGTACAACGGTGAATCGGATTTGGACCTCGAATATGCTATTGCCTTGGTGTATCCGCAGAAGGTTACACTCTACCAAGTTGGCGATCTTGCAGAAGGAGCCAGTTTTAACAACTTCTTGGATGCCATTGATGGGAGCTACTGCCATTTCGAAGGCGGCGATGACCCAAGCCAAGACGGGATCTATCCTGACCCTTACAACAGCACTTACGCATACAAAGGTCCAGAGAACTGCGGTGGATTTGCAGCTACCAAGGTTATATCAACATCTTACGGATATAATGAGCATGATTTGACCCAGTTCTACGAGAACCGGCAATGCGATGAGTACATGAAACTCGGGCTTCAAGGCGTAACCATCCTCTATTCCTCGGGCGATTATGGTGTCGCTGGCAATGGAGGCCAATGTATCGATCCTGTGACCGGGAATTACACCACGGGCAGCTCTGGTCTCTTCAACCCCAGTTTCCCTTCAACTTGTCCATACGTTACATCCGTAGGGGCTACCCAAGTAATCCCAGGGACAAACATAGTAAAGGCACTTGCCTCTGTCACGCAGCCCGAGGAAGCTTGCGAGACGGTCATTTACAGTGGAGGAGGCTTCTCAAACGTCTTTCCACTTCCAGCTTATCAAGCAAGCGCGGTCAAAAAGTGGTTCGCTGCGCATCCGCCGCCCTATGGTGCTGATCGGTTCAATAACTCTCAAACGACTCGAGGAATCCCGGATGTTTCGGCCAACGGCGCGAACGTAAGTAGCTGAACATACTATACTGAAATTATGGGTTTATCGACTAACTAACATATACAGTATGTGATTGCGGTTGACGGCGAGTTTGGTCTTGTATATGGCACTTCAGCATCATCGCCAACGTTTGGCTCCATCATCACGCTCATAAATCAAGCTCGCTTGAGCGTTGGAAAATCCTCCGTCGGTTTCCTCAATCCGACCCTCTACGCGCATCCAGGGGTTCTCAACGACATCACACAAGGCGACAACCCAGGATGCGGAACGACCGGTTTCTCAGCAACAACTGGGTGGGATCCGGTGACTGGTCTCGGAACGCCCAACTACCCGAAGCTGTTGAAGCTCTACTTGAGCCTACCATGAAGCAATACAAGACATAGACTTCGGCTGTAATAGATTCCTACAAAGATCACACATTTCGCTACCTATCTCCTTGACTTGTTCACTTTAACGTGTCGGCAACAGTATTCGACCATTGACTACGCATCCACTCATCCACTCACCCACACATTTTACCTTGACTTCACCTTTACCCTATATCTCATTTCAGGATGCTGAATCAGGCTCCTCTACTATAGTGATACGCAACCCTTAGGACATCCAATTAAGAATCTCACCAGTCCGAGGGTATTGTGAAGAACTACGTAGCGTGATAGTTTACCGTTAAATGTTGCTTGCCGCAGCATCAGTGAACACCTCTCGGGAGAATTGCAATATATGATATTTGAGTCCTTGGCAATCTCTATCCGATTGGAGAACATTATCACGACTCTATCTAGCTATATATTATTTTTATCATCCTTACTTTGAGTTCTTGGAGTTCATGACGGAGACTTAATACGACCCTTTTCAAGCGCAAGTATTTAGGGTGCACATATCACCGCAACAGCGCTCAAATTATAAGAGTAACATATTGACTGGGATAGGATTGTATTCACTCCGTCTATTAGCCGTAGGAGAAGGCTTATGATGTCGTCGACATTCCCGGTTAACCCCTGTCTAAGGTTTTGTAGCAGCCACGGAGCAGGCGAAGACTCGAGTTGGTGCAACATGGGCATCTTCTTAGTCTAACGTTCCCAAATAGTTAACTACCCTTATATTGTACCCTTCAACAGGCCACTCAACACAGATCAGTCCACTGTCAGGAGCTGCTCGTAAAACGCGCCTATCTGGCGCTCACGATCCACAAGATGGATCTCCAGAATCCAATGCCGCTTCTTCCCATCCTTCCCCAGATTACTCATCCGTTCCTTATTCCCCTTGATAATGTACAAAGTGATCTTATCATTCGGGATCCGCTCATGCGGGAAATTCCCAACCAGATGCCCAGCAATCCGACCGCCAAACTCCCACCCAGCTTTCCGGGCCACTCCGCACGCGATGTCGTACAGCTGCTCGCCCGTCATGTCCGGGTCCTCCCGGAAGCGCGACTTGACCTCTTTCCATACTGGTTCCAACGAATCGCGCAGTTTCTTCTTGATCGGGTCGTCTCCGAGGACAAACGTGCGGCCAAAGTCGGCTTCCCAGGCCTCGAATACCGGTCCCAGATCGACGAACAGGATGTCGTCGGGCTGGATGATGCGGTCTGGTGGGTTCTCGTTGTAGGGCATTAGCGTGTGTGGGCCGCTTCTGATGACCCGCTTGTGCCAATGGGTGCGGATGTTATGGCGTTTGGTAGCGAGTTCGTGGATTTCTTTGCTTAGGTCTTTTTCGCTGATGCCAGGACGAACCAAGTCTCGCTCGATCTCCTCGAAGAGATGGAGGGCCTTGGTCTGTGCGTCTAGGAGATAGGCGGCACGTTCTTGCTCTTCTTTGGTCGAGATGTTGGAGGCCATTGTTGAGGGGTTTTCCTTGGGGTTGGTTGAGTTGACGATGGGAATTAATGGATGTCGTTGGCTTAAGAGATGGCAGCAGCGACTGTTTTAGGCGTTGTCTGGTGTTTCGTGGTGCTGACAAACGCGGGGCTCACACAGGATAAGTACTGTGGTGGATTGGTTGCTCGGAGATAAAAAGGTGTGAGCGGATGGTGGTGGTGTTGAGGATGCGGAAGTAAGTTCCCTTCTAGGCGGTAGACGGTCTGTTTTAGTACGTGGGGAACAATACCGTCCTTTAGTGAAAGACTCCGCCGATAATCAAAATCACACTAGCGGGTGACTGAGATGTCGTCGAAGGTTATCGATTTGGCCAAGGTAGAAGAGGTTGATGTTTATATAGGTGATTCCTTACCTTCTTAATATAATTCCGACCGGAAACTTTCTCCTGCGCATGCGTGCGCTATAAACCGCGCCCTACTGTACTAGATCACCCGCTGGTGAAAACGTTCGTGTTAGCGGCACCAAGGAAAAATTCGGCGCCCTTTATTAAGGAGGATATGATTTTCGGTTATATACCACCTTAGCGCTTATGTGTGAGTAAGTATAGCTAAGGGTGAATTAGGAGAGAAAGAAAGCCAGAAGAATAAGTGAGCCAAACCACTATATGAACAGTTATATCGTGGCTTGTCTACAGGACATGTTGGAATGTTCCAGAGTCTCTGAGCAATCATGTAGCAAACATCAAGCAAGCAAACCTCTCGGACTATTTCGGTAGTCAAATATCAACCTTGGAAGGCAACGGGCTCCAGAACTTGAACAGGATATAACTGTACTTGATCAGAGCAGGAAAGGGGTTAATACGGCTTCAGACACTGCAATCCTTGACATAGTGATAAAGAGCATGATCCATTAAAGAAAGATAATGTGACCTGTGACTCAAAAGGACCAATGCAGCGCTATTCCATCTCCCTAAAACGCTGGAAAGTCGCCGGTTCCAAATCTTCAATGACTTCCTGTAATCTACCATCTGCCATCCAAGCCACAACATCCCTTCCAATTTTCGTGCGCTGCTCCAAGGCGCCAGGCCGATGAGCAACAATGATGACAGTGTGCCCCTTTTGGGTAAACTCATCGTCGATGATACGATGTATAGTGGTTTCCGTAGCCGTGTCGAGCGAGGATGTGATTTCGTCTAAGAGAATAACGGGCTTCACTCCAGAATGTCGTAACGAGCGGACTTTGATAAGTGCTCGGCAGAGCGCGAACAGTTGACACTGTCCTCCAGAGAGCTCCCGGAACAGCGAGACCTTCTGGTCGAGGATCGGGTGTTCGCCAAAGCCTGAGATGTTGATGACGGTGGACATCTCTTCCCCAAAGTGCATGTGGCTCTCGAAAAAATGTGACCACAGCCCCACTTTGGTTAAGGCGACAACGAGGACGTCGTCTAGTACTGAAGCATCCGGGTCTAAGTTGAAGCGCAGGGTCTCGTTGGGCAAAAGAAGGGGGTCTTGAGACATCGCGACGAAGCAGCTTTGTCGCAGCAAATCTAGCCCCACCTGCTTGATATCAATGCCATCTAGCTCAATCGTGCCAGATTGCAGCTCCACAAGCCGTAAGAGCGTTAAGAGTAAAGTGCTTTTACCGCTAACATGCTGAGTGAGCACCCAGAATAAATAATCTTTAACCCATGTAGTGACTCACCTGCCTGTACGCCCGCAGATGACGAGTTTCTGGCCTGCGGTAATATTCAGGCTCAGATTCCGTAGAGCAATAGACTCAGATCTAAATTTCGCACTTGTTAGCTATCAGTAAGAGCGGCTTTCGGCAGGAAAAACTACCGGTAGGATGCAGTGATGTTTTTGAATTCGATATGTCCTCTGGAAGGCCAGTTTTCAGGGGGTATCAAGTTCCCGGCCTTTCCACCCTCAAACGGAGTCATCTCTTCGAGTGTTTTCAAGCGAGCAATGGCACCAAGAGAAGTCTCTAGCGTAGTCCAACTCTCCACAAGTTTTAGCAGTGTCGTGTTTGCTACGAGCATGATGTTAAGTGCAATTCCGACTTGTGCACCACTGACACGCTCTCGAAATGCTACAGCTATAACAACAACACTTGTTGCAACAGCCGCAGCCAAAAGATCTAGGACAAGGTTGAGCCACCTCTGGAGACATAAAAGTAGAAATTCTGGACGTTGGGAGTTGTCGACACTTAGGATATTGTCCTGTATTACGTCTCTAGACCAACCAAACGACCGTATTGTTTCGAGACCCTCAACCTGGCCAATTAAGATCGGATGTTCATAGTCATCGAGAGTGACCTACCTACAGATTCCAAGAAATTCGAGAAGACCCCTGCCCGGGACTCCAGCTCCAAAAATCGGAGTTGTCTTGACGTCCGAAGATAAACCTTTTGAACCAAATATACCAAAAGCATACAGGCCGGTAAAGACACTGTGAGCCACTTTTCGGCTATGTAAAGAAGTATGACCTGCATAAGGAGTTTGAAGATTTCTGATAGTGTTGTTACCTCAAAAAATTTCTGAACGAGGAAACTTAATACCCACGAGTTGTGACAGTCTGAAGTGCTGATGGCAGCTGCTTGTCAATAAACTGGATGTCTTGACTAAATCTAGAAATCATTAGCATTGATCGGACCATGCGAGCATAGACCCTTACCTGTTTAAAATTGAACCATTATCGGTTTTAGAGAAGTAGGACAAAGGCGCGCTATTCGTCATTAGCTATCTCTTGGATCATCTTGTTAGGGTCTTGAAAATAAGACATACTAACCTCGTTATAATGTGTAAAAGACGTTGATGTAACCGCGACCCAGATTGAGGAGCAAGTCGAATAAGAACTATCCTATTAGACTTTCAGTAACAATGAGCAGTGGGTAATCTCCGGGAAACCTACCACATCTGAGCGCTGGTCGAGATCCACGACATGGTTGAAATAAAAAGAAATCCACCAACGTAGAACGCGGTGTTTTTGCCACCTGCCTCGGTCCATAGCTGAAGCCAGTATTGGGGAATAGTGATGAAGAAAGCACATGATACAGTGCAGGTGATAAGAAAGAAAAGATTCTTCAAACCAATGAAACCAAAATAGTAAGCTACGCTCATATTAGTCGCATCTATGGATATGAGAGGGGAGATTACCATATAGAGCGGGATCTCCACTCTGTCTTGCAAGGTCTATTTCAGTCTCGTTTCTTTCTTGCAGTTGGGCGCTGAGTTTATCAAAGTTTGCTGACAGAAGGGTAGTGTTCTTGATGTGATGGCTGGAAGAGAATTTTGCTATAGATGCAGCTTTGATCTTGATGTTCTGCCATTTCCCTTGATCTATGATCTTATGATCCCCTAGAACCACGATGTGATCCGCAACTTGGAAGTACTGAGCTATCCCAGAGTAAGTCAGCAAATTGGAGAATGAGCAAGGAAGAACTTACACGAATTAGAAACGAGGACCACTGTAGTCCTCAACCGCCGGGTCAGACCTGTGGGTCCAAATAGATTAATAAGAACGGTTTGCTCCGTTTCACCGTCCAGTCCGCTGAAGGTGTCATCCAGCAGAAGTATGTCGCATCTTGCAAACAATGCACGTGCGAGTGTCTGCAATTGTCAACTCAGTCTATACCAAGCAGCCTTGGGAAATATACCACCCGCTGTCTCTGTCCTCCAGATAGATTGAGCCCCCTACTGCCAATGTGTGTCTGATCTCCATCGGGAAGGAAATCAAAGTCATGGGTGAGACAACATATTTTTGTTACCTCATGATACCATCTTTCATGATCTTGATCACTGGCACCGTGAATGTCGGTTGCACCGTAGATGGCCGCTTTGATAGTACCATTAGGTAGCCACGGTTTTTGAGCACAGTATGCTATCTTTCGTGTTGACAGACTAATTGATCCATGGGTGGGGACTACTTCTCCAAGCACAGCGCGCAATAAAGTCGATTTGCCGCTGCCAGTAGGGCCCGATATTATAGCGAGTGATCCAGCGGCTACTTCAATGTTGATGTTCTCCAAGACAAGCTGTTTGTACCCGATTCCTAGTTGACAGATTTGAATAGCAAAGCTAGTTTTAGTCAAGTGGCCAGATCCCGGATCCCAGGACAGCTCGTTCGGAGTACGTTGCGGTAATATTTCACGATTGGCCTTCAAAGATTGCCGAAGCAAAAATGCTTGGATTCTTTCGAATCCTGAGAGTGCTGCCACTACGCGCGGCGCAATGGTCATGACCATGTTTGCAGGATGTGTGACCATACTCAAGATGGCCATGGTGGTGAATGCAGTTTCTATATCCAGGCTGCCGCCACGAGCCACTGACATCACAGCAAAAATAACCAGCGTGATAGTTGGAGAGAATATCCCGAGCGCATTAGCTATACTCACATCAGCTTATACGTTGATGTCAACGTCAGTCAGTGCTCAGAACAAACCAGAGCTGTTATAGTACACCATGATCCATCTGAGTTTCGAGGCGGCCCAAAGCTCCTCTTTCCGAAGGTCTTGAATGCGACGAGTAAGATTGTGTTGGAATCCAAGCATTTTGATGACTTTTATTGCGCTTAGCATAGAGCTTGTAGCAGCTATGCGATTCTGTGTTGCGTAATTCCAAGCCTTTTGGCGAGGCTGTAGGTGCTTTGCAACAAATCGACTCATGTGTGAACATACTACACATCTTAGTATCAAGCCAAAGAGCTATGGAAGTATACTTACGATAAATAAAAAAGAGCGGAAGAGGCCAGATCCAGCCAACTTGACTAGCCAGAAGTCCCATACCAATCAGCACCTCGATGATTTGGGCCCATGTTTCGTGGATCATTTCGGCAATCTCATCGAGACTATCTGCGTCAGTACTCATGAGTGTAGTGGCCTCGCCGTCGTCACAAGCGATGCTAGGTGACTTCATGGTTTTGTCATGAATAAGTCCTACGAGGGCACTTCTAGTTATAAGCTTCAGTATGTTTATGTGGTGTCGATACACAGCTGTTGATAGCTGAGTTGTACGTTAGTATCTACCGAGAGAGATCAAGGGTCGGACCTTACGGCAAGGCCAATATATATAGCCACGGCTGATACAACAAGCCAGAACCCATGGCTGCTTTCCACGCGCGCAGGATATGCCACAACGTATCTGATAGTCTCTCTGATCAGGATAGGCTGAGAATAACGAAAGACGATCAAGAGTAGTCGAGGCATAACAGCAGCAAAAAATGGAGCCTTTAGGCATTTCATCAAAGTTAGAGGTAAACTCTTCTTCGTTTCGGGCTTGGCTGTCTTGTGATAAGGAAGAAGGCGACTATCTCAAGGTTCCTGACTAACCTCGCTGAGACCATGTTTGAAGCATTGCCTTTCTTGTGAACTCTGACTTCATGCCTTGACTGAGGGGTGGCAAATCTTGGTTGACAAGGACATTCTTGTACCCTTGAAGAAGGATTGGATTGATCCATGTGAATAAAACCCTACTCAAGATGCCGTAGAGTTCATCGGGAGACTGGTGCTTGCTGCGAGCACTGAATGATGGGCGCTTGGCGCAACACTCTAGTACTAGAAGCGCCGAGTGTATACAACAACGAAGAAGCGCCGGACGTGAAGTCTTCGCGTATCTAGCGGTCTCAGAAGGCATAAATAGTTGGAGGGCATCACATAGTATAGATGCGAGAAGATATAGCGTGGCTAGATCTGAAGCTCTATGAGACCGCTGTTGCTCCTGGAATAGAAGCAGAGTCAAGCCCAAGGAAGCAAATATAGAAGCAAGCAGTGAGACCGGAAAACTGGGCTCATGCTGAATATCGAAGCTTGAAACTTTTGTCCAATATGAAAACAAAATGACCGAGAGCAATACCCCAAGAGCCTAAGGCCGTTACTGGTATTAGATCTAGAATTCGGGATCTTGGAGAGAGGGGATACTGACGGCCTTGAAGGCTCCTTGCCAGCTTGTAGTACTTCGGATGCTAGATCTACGAAGCTTCCAAAGTCTGAAAGGGAGAATCAACAGAAATATTGTGGCGCAGGTTGTAGATACAGTATGTAAAGCATATGTGGGCTCCAGGGCCATTGTGGCTGCTGTCGAAGGTTGCTCAGAACAAGCAGTAGTGAAACGATGCTAGTGTAAATACTTTGCAAGTTTATCCATCTCACCTGTGCAAGGAATGAAAAAGATAGTTTGAAGATATGTCACGTAAAGGACCGGTGATGATGGAGGAGTGAAAGACTCCTCAGGTTTACAACTATGCATGTTCCCAAGCTAGGTCCGAGCTCGGTGCGGACACATACCGACCGCGAGGACCCTTCAGACAGGGGACGCTGCCATCGTCAATTAGTGCAAAAGTACCTGTGGTTATTTGCAATGTAAATTGACACAAAAGACTTTGAACTGATCACCTAAACTTAGTTTCATATATCAGTAGTCCAGTAATTCGTAGATTGATATTGGCCTGAGGCTGTGCCGCAATCTCCATCATCCTTCTTCCTCAGCACTTATGCAAGATAAGAGATGCAGAGAGATTCAGGCTCCCAACTCCAAAAAGTGCATTTCCTAGTTCTCCCAACCCACCACCAACCAATAACCCAACCCACCTATGCCATCAGCAAAGCGCAGCCAGCCTTACATAACCAAAAGCCCTAAGCCCTTCCACAAACCTCGCCAACAAACCCCATCCATCCATCCTCCTCTCGCTCATCACCCCCCAAAACAGCAATGCCCGCTTCCACCAACCACTCACCTTATCCTCCATTCCCCAAATCAGGAAAACCCCGCCAAGTGTTGAACGCCCGTCAGACTCGCCCAGCTCCATACATGCCACAAGCAAGCTACAAAACTCCGTAAAAGACCACCCAGGATCCGCCAGGATCCGCCAGGATCGGGCTGCAGCTGCCGAATTTCAAATAATGCCAGCAAACACTTCCGCAAACAGCCTTGCCGATCCCTCCTCCCCGACCCTGGCAAGCAAAACCCTTGACCTTGCAACGTGCCCAGCTTACGAAATACCTTGATTCGATCCCAACAGGGTCTGCTGGATATGGAATTTGGGGGCCGTTGTGCAAAAAGTCAGCTGCTAATTTCCAGCAAATAGAAAGTGCAATATCAGATTTTCCAGAGAAACAACGCAAAGAGCTGTCCATGCTCCCTCCGCTCGTCAGCGGGTGGGGCCGTGCGCGGCGTGGGTTGATGTGATGTGATGTGATGGCGCGCGGGGGCCACCGCTTCCACTCCACTCAGGCTGGGGTGGGTGAGTTGAGGGCGTCACGGACTCTTCGCACGGCAGTATTGTTCAGGCGTAAGGTTGAGGCCAGGCACAAGGTAGGGCGGACCGAATACGAGTTTGGAGGGATGGGTGAGGAAGTGAGAGGGTTGCTGGATAGGCTGGAGTTCTGGTCCAGCTGCACGTTTCTGAAACATTGGGGCAAGATTGGGGAATATTGGATCAAGTGGTCGTGGTTGTCATGCGTAGAATTCGTTAAATTCCTCATACGAGTCTCGCCATTTCTTCTTCCTTTCGTGTTATCCTGGCGCTGCACTCGCTGCCGTTCTTGGTCTTTCGGACCGGGTTTGGTTTCTAAATATGTACATGGCATGTCCAATACAAAGGACTCCAACTCCAACAAGTAAGCCGCATCCAATGATAAGGACAGGCAGCAGCTGCAAACAGCAGCAGTAGCAGCAGTGATTTCGTATCTGCAGACCGTAAATCTCGCTCTTTCTGTACTCGTTGTCGGCCGCAAATAAAAAAAAATGGCGACGAAAGCAATAAGGAACATACTGGAGATGCATGTCTCCCAAACCCAAAAGGTCCACCGAGGACACTAGTCCTAATCTCTAAAGAAAAATCGAACAAGTAATCCAAAATGGTGGTCGACAAAGACAGTTGTCGAATTATAAACGCTAAGAACGCAGCAGCACTGATTTGTGAATAACTTCAAGGAATGGTGTTGTGACGACCCCGCTGTATCATGCGGTGCGACCACTGCTTCCTGACCTCGTCTGGTGCAGTCTTCATCGTCACCTTGAATGTGTCGTTCACTCGTGTTCGGAGAAGGGACTCTAGCGCGCCATAAACGCCACCACCGTCGGATTTCCCGCTGGCTGCTGCTAGGTCTACCGCACTCTTGCAGTAGCGTTCGGAGAACTTGTCCACGAGCTTCTCAACCTTGCGGAGCTCGCCAAGCACCAATTGAACTCTGAATCTCTCCTCGTCTTCACCTTCCAGCTTATAGGTGCCAAGCGAGATCGGTGTGTGGGTGAACGCCTCCATCTGAGTATTTATCGGCGACTCCGTGGACGGGGCCTGGTTCATCCCAGCAACTGCTTGATACCACGATAGGATCTTGACAATGGTGAAGGCGATAGTGGTAGAAAAGTGAGGATTTGCGGAGCAAGGGCACCCAAGCAAGACAAACACCTTGTCAATCGCAGCCTTATTAGTGGAAAGAACTGTATCCAACGTTGGCAGACCGCCGGATGCGCCAAAGTCGCTTGCGCTTGGTTGATATGTGGGAGGAGAGTAGAGACTGCTCAGGGTGGAGAAGGCAAATTCTGTGCAGTCATGATTCTGTAGGGGCATTGAAGCAATCGAGGAAGGAGGAGTAGTGGGTGTTGGTAGGGGAGCGGAATGGACAATTGGAGTGGTCTGTATTATCTTCTCGGGGGAATGGTACATCGGGGTGCAATGCTCGGGAGCGAAAAATTGACCATTGGATACCGGCAGAGAATTGGAGAGATCTTCCATTGGACTGAGCATTACTGAATGGTCCGGGATACCAGTTGAAGGCCGTGACACATCTGGGGTATATGGTGCCGGGAAATGAGGCATTGGAGTAGTGAATAGAGGTGCATTAGGGTTGGTGAGAAACATATCGTCGGTTCCCCATGAAGCATGAACGCTTGAACCAGCATCAGAATAGGGAGATTGGCTTCCATCGAAGCCAGCCATGAAAGCATCCTGATACGGATATTCAGGTGTTGATGGTCCAAAGAAGAATGAGTCCATTGGCTCAGGTGAGCTTTCAACAGTGGACGATGTAGTTGTTCGAGGGATCATATCAGGCCTTGGCCCAATTGGTCCGCATGAACTTGCTGGCGACACATCCCGTCGGATGGTGCCATCCGGGTTTCTGTGTTTTCGTGGCTTGCCGAGTCTTGAGAAGAATGAGCTTGTGGAACGATGACAGATGAGAAGCATGTTTACCTCATGGATGGTGAGTAGTTGCAACAGATTCCCATGTTGCCGCATCTATGGCATGTAGGCCTCACTTTGTCGCACTTCACCTTTGCTCGTGAACAAGCATCACACGATGCTCTAAGCTTGCGAGGCTTTGCCTCAGTCTTCATTGAGGTCCTGTCGACAGTAGACATGATGTCAATTGGAGGAGTGGGAGTGGGTAGCTGTTGGGAAAGGAAAGGTGCAGCTTGAAACATGATGTAGGGAATGGAAAGTAAGCTGGGCGCGTATATTATATATGGTGGAGAGGGAGGGACCCTGGAAGATGTAGGCTAAGATGAAGAAGGAAACGATCTGGAAGGATTCTACGAAACGCTCGGTGGAATCAAGTCAGCACAACGACTGTTTGTACCCCGACAAATTGAGGGCGTACAGGGTACTTAACCTGGCTGACCTGGATCTGCACAACACAGCATGCAGCCCCGGGCTGAGCGTTGGAATGACTAGGGGCTGAGCAACCAGCTTGAATCAGCAAATCCCTCGTTGGCCGCGTGGTAAGCCTGGTCGAAAGTTGCATGGTGAAGTCCTCCATTCAGGTTAGCATGAGGCCAACATGCAATGATGAAGCAGAGGCGCTACGAGCACGACGATACGCTTTCCGTGAGGCCCATTGTGGCTTGCGCCCTCAGATCTTATCTTTGTTTAGACAGCCCAAAGGTTTTAAGTTAGCCCTTACCTTGATTGAACCGCAGATCTTCGGACATTTCGCCTGAGCTTCGAGCATGATTGCATTGGGATTCTGCAGCAATCTTTGGAGAAAGTGGACTGAGAATGAATTTCGAAGGATTTGCTACTTTTGATCAAAACTACCAGCGGAGATGCGAGGAATGTACGAGGGTTGCACTCGTTAGCATGTGCAATCTATTACCATCTGGCTGGTATCAAGGCGGATTTAGAACAGGCTCAATGACTGCGTTGAATAAATGAAGAGCCACGAGGTATCCCGAACGAGCATGGTTCGCGAAGCGTATCTCGCTTTCCATGTCCCACAAACGCGGGCCCATCTTCGTCCCAAGTGCAACGGTTATTCTCGAGGTTCCTGAGGGCCCTGGTCTGAACTCGCAATTGGGTCCGTTTGTGAGGTTGGTTTATCTTGGGATCCTTGTGTCAAAGCATCGCCCGACGCTTAAAACACTACAAAATATCTCTATGTCGAGATTTGACTATGGGACTTATTAAAGTAAGAGAAGCTCCACCAGGTGAGCTATCGGTAGTGCTTATGCAGCACAAGCGGGCGATATGGCCGCTCGTAGTCGTCAAAAAGAGGTTTAGTCAAAGGACAGCCATGTCGCGATATGTTGATGTCATTAGGCCACGGCGCGACATGCAACCTCGTCAGGCAAGGGAAACAGCTGCAAAGATTGACGGGTGGCTGGTCAACAAGCAGGCGACACGAAGCCCACCGCTGCTCCAAGGCAGCCCGTTGACAGCTTCGAATAGCTTCGCAGGCCTCGCACAGCAGCAGTGCTGTCTTGGAGCCGAAGACTGGTGGAATGCAAGTGTCTGTGATATGTCGACCCAGCCCTCCGATTGGAGGTGTTTTGGTGGGGAAGGCCCTGCAGTCGTACAAAAGCTGCAAAGAAGGGTTGCGTGGTGTAACGGAAGGTCAGCGTGCAGCACAGCGTGCAGGGCATTGGAGTGGAGAGGACGGTGAGGAGGCCTGCCTCTTGCAGCACAAGGGATTGGTGGTACGGCTCACAAGCAGGGTCATGTACCCTTGGCAGAGACGGTCGGTCGTGGAGAAGGGGACGCGATGTAAATTTGGGTGTTGAGCCCACGTCTGCGCTTCTCACCGGCTGAACCCGCGCCAAGTGGAGGAGCTGCCCTGAAAATGGAGCAGGCGGAGTCGATTAGCGCTCAAGGCCGCCTACTCGAGTCCAGTCCACCACATAGGGCTCACCATGAGCCCACACTGATGGCGCGGGAGGATTCGTGGCTTGAAGCTTAGATGCCCAGGCAAGATACGTATCGTTTTGCTTCTGATATCTGCTATCCAACCTCTCGGAGCGCCTTATCACACAGCACAGAACACATGTTCAAACGTTCGACAACAGCATCAACTGTAAGTACAGAGACATCTTTACGGCCCCAAATTAGCATATAGAGCGGACATGGGTTTTACCAGCACTCTGGATGCAATTTCTTTTAGGCTTTGCTTCCCCTCGCCGTATCCCTCCATGGACCAGGGAATTCCCTTGGCACATTCCCGAACGAGGCCATCGCTACAGTCTCCTAACATAACGGCCCACATCAAGTCGTTCCAAGCGCACCGTAGGTCAAAAAGAAAATGGACCGAAGCAACTACTATCGCTCGCCGGGATGTAATGCCGATGTCACTCGGCCCATTGTAGATCGCACGGTTCGTTGCTTTTGGCCGAGTGCTTGCATCTGTCCAAGCCTTGCGTGAAGCTTGCTTCTAAAGCTTGTAAGAGATCTCCTCGACGGCGCGCTGCCAACGTCAACCAACCACACTGGACTCCACACACAGTTGATCACCGCGCGGGCATTTTAGTCCATGTGCAAATGACCTGATATCCCCTCAACGTTCCCTGGTGTTTACATCACTGATAACGAGGGTCTCATGCGCGAGAGAGTTAAGATATTGCAATATCTGGTTGTGTGACGAAACATCTCCAGGATACCAATCCTTCAGGAATGCTTTTTTTGAAACTGCCTTTGAATTGAGCTCCGTAACAACAGCGATTGCAGCAGCTTTCTATGTTGGATAGAGTAACATTCTTCCGGTCCTGTCTTGTTAGCTTTCGAAGCTTACTCGCAATTCCTGAGGTAATCTGTCTTGCATCCATACGACGCGCCAAAAGGAAGCGACTTTGAATGACTGTGCTGCAAGGCGGGCGACGTCGCGGAAATGGCGGACCTCTTCGTACTCGCAATCCAAAGGTGCGCCATCTGTGAATTGGAGACTTTCTGTCGCAGCCGTGTCCACATACGGGTAAGCTTAGTGAGGACTAAGATTTGATGCTGACTTATCGGTCCACTATCTATCGTGGCCCACTCAAAAAGTAGTACTCTCTGGCGAGTCATGCTGGGCACCTGAATACTATCTTGTTTTGAGCGGCACAAACAGGCGGCAAGGCGCCCATCAACCGACTTCATGCTTCGACTATCTGGCGGCGTGCAGCCAGGCCGTGATCTTCGGACTCAGAAGAGAGTGGCATCCTGCAGAGATTGGTGTTTGGATAACGACGCAGGGAAAATGTCGAGCAAATGTTGGCAATATGCACCCAAAAGGTCTGATGTTGATAGGAATTGCAGGGTCCAATCGTCCGTCTCGTGGTGAGCAGATCAGGAGTGTTGCTTTTGCTGATCGTCCCAAAAGCACAAGCCCCAGTGTTGGCCTTCGGGGTGATGCGGCCTGATTCGCTAGCTGCAACGACACTCAAGTTCGACTGAGGTCGGGAATAGTGGTGAAAAAGAGGCGTTGACGGCCCGCATTTGGGCGAAGATACAAGCTGCAGCGCTATGAACGGTGGTTTGGAGGCAGGGTTCGATGTGCAGTATCAGAGCGTCATTCGAATGCTCTTGCATGCATGCGGAAGGTCGTGAACAACGCCTCGCCCCCAACCTGTCGAGCGAGGGTCTCAGTGTCCGTTGACTAAAGGAGGATAGGATCTTATCGTTGCGCAATCAACGTGCCGAGGATAGACCGGCCTTCAAGCCTTCAAGGACGATCCAGGAAAACAACACGGATATGCGTTGTGCCGTTGGCGCAGTACATAGTCCATCATGCGGAGTGCGGTGGAGCAAAGTTGACGCCAGCTCAGAATTAAGGCGGTGATGTTGCGAGACGGGTCGGCAATTGCCAAGGGCAGGCTGTGTCGAAGCATCTGTCTAGCCTTAATATAGCTCCTTGCACATGATTTCTCATGTTGAACGAGATTCCTTTGTGTCCACGACCAACGTGAGCAACGTGCAATTCACATTTCCAGGACAGCATACGATGTGTGCAAGACTTTGGGAAGCTTGTCGGATTGATCGTGTTTCGGTGACGGATTCCAACCGCATAGTCACGTCTCACTGCATCTGTTGCTGTGAGGCACTGGAATCGTTGAATCGTTGAATTGTTTCCGCTTCGGCTTGCCAGCGAATCCAATCTACCGGCTTTAGCGTGGTCGAATCTGTCCAGTCAGCATGGCGCAAAAAGCTTCGGTCTCCGAAGACTGGCAGGGTCAAGTTCCTCACGGCAAACCGACCATACTCTCCGAACCCCGGTTTCAGACCTCCTTCGTACTTCGAAGCCCGCTTGCATTTGGCAGATATTACAACCATCTATTCAGACTCCATCGTTCAATTCAGCGATATGAAATGCGTGAAGTCCGCGAGATTCCGGAGAGAAGTATAATATCGAAGGTTTCTTCGCCCCCAACTTCATGCGAGACGAAGGAGCTTTGTACCGGTGTAGATTTCAACTTTGGTCGCCCTCATCAACAACCTGCAGAAGTTCCACCTCTTTCAAACCGAAGTACCCTTTCTTTGTCTGGTAGTGTGACTTTCATGTCATCTTGCATCTTTTCATCAATCTTCTTAATCTCTCTCATGCCATGCGGAAGATGGGCGGTATTGATCGCAAGCACAGTTCTTCCTGGCGCCAAGGTCAGCAAGAGGAGTGTACCTACCTGTGAAATCCTGTGCATTATAGTTTATTGAGAAGCGAGAGCAATCTGGGTTCCATACCACTTCCTGCGGCTGAGATGTTCCTGAGCTTCGCATTGCATTGGATTCAAGGGAAGAGTAGGTCTCAGGGTCGGCACAGAGCACGCCTCCAACTTGTATTTATGATGCTTTATGTCTTTTCATTTGTTTGTCGGTGACTTGAGCGTAGAATACCATCTGTCAGCATTCTTATACCTCGTTGCAGTATTATCATCCTAGGCGATGTAGGAGCTTTATCGTGAGACCTGCTGCCGCCGTTGCGCCCTCAGAGCTTCAATCCATATGAGCCCGCCCAGAACATACAAGAAGCAAGAGCCCAACTACAGATTTGAGCAGGCCTAGTGAGCCGTCTTGAACGAACTCAGAACTGTGACGCCGGCCAACTTTCCTGTAATGATCGACCAGACCGCATTGTCGAGACTTGGTAAGACAACAGGCTTAGATTAGCTCATTGTAGATCGGAATCGCTTGAGTCCGAGTCAAATCCCGATTCTCCCAGTCTTGTTCAAAAATTCGATGTCGTCTTTGGAAGGGGGGTGAAATAGTCTTGGGAAGAGCCGTGAGCGACGGCGGGGTCGAAAAGGTTGTGGATACAATCCTCTCTATATACCTACATAGAGTTTCGTGCGTGGACATCCCCGAATCACCGATTTACTTCCCCGTTGTCCCGTCACTCCGAGATCTCCATGGACCAAGCTTGCCCGATATGTAGCAAAAGCTCGATCCCGATTTCGTGAAACAGGCCATGCAAGATTCACCGAGCCAAAGTGGATTAGACCGAGTTGAAGACCTCATACTTGGCATGCAGGTTTCCTAACTTCCTTGTCCCACGATCATGGTGTATTCGCTGTCCGACGGCCGGCGCCTCGGGCATGGCGAGAATATTAGTAAGGGTAAAGGTTATACAAACAACAAAAGACGACGAAACACGAAACACAAAACAAACATATACATTATATTCTTAGCTATATACATATAGTTTACTCCTCCAATCTGTTATGCCCAAGTAGGACTTTCGCCGGCGAGGAGTTCGAGATGCGTTTCAACATGCTGGTAGATTGAAGAAATAGGAAGGGATCTGACATCAGATATTGCATTCACACCGCAACTTGGCGAAATTCGGTAGGTAGACGAATTAGCCAATAGCAATTTGAACATGAACAGTGATTGCCTAGTCGTGATTGCCATCGAAGGCTCTCTTCCCGGTTATCAGCTGTAACATCCCTGGTTTTTGATAGATCGAAATTGCACCAATGCACAATGAATTAATTGCCAATATGGCGATATGTATCGTCGAAGCCTTTTCGGAGTCCATAAGCGTGCTGCAATAGAAACGGTCTAAGTTCCCAGGTTTAGGAGCGGGAATCGGTGGTTGTATTTGATATGGTTAGGAGATCACCGAGAATTCTTCTTGGATCCCCGATAACGTCTGCTTCGAGAAAATCTCGAGCAATCGTTTCCTTCACACGTCATCAGAGACTCCACCTTCAGTGCAAAAACTCTGAACTCACTGCTTCCTCAAGCTCTGCAGCCTCCCCATCTGGCATGACTGCACAAGCAGCAACCAGGTCTTCCCCCCTAGCAGCTAGGAGAATGAGCTGTTCTGCACGCTCGACAATTTCCTTGGGAATTCCGTTCAGCATAGCACAGCTAACCGTGAACATCAGCGCATGGCACGTCAAGGGAATGAAGAGACGCACCAGGTACCATAACTGGACGCGTTTCTACCTTCCCGAAAACTTCAGTAGGTTAGTAAATGCTCTCAATCGTCACATTACCGGACCCTCACTTACTTATACAGATAGGTGATTTGCTTCTCCATTTCGGCCGCCTGGTGACCTAGGCGAACTTCCATATGCCCTAATGCGAGCGATGGTCGAGATCGGAGATATCCATTTTCGAAAATTTCTGCAAGACTCAGTGGGATACCAATGAAGATACACTACAATAGTACCGTGGAAATGTGTAGCTCCGATCACCTTAGGACATTGGTTGCCGAGACTCAACAAATATTCGAACACGCCGCAAGCAAGGCCGGCGCCATCTGAAGCATGGTCAGAAGATATAAGGAGAGCGGCGTATGTGAACACATAGTACCGCTAGAGTCGGTTCCTTTTCCGAATTCGTCCACAATGAGCAAACTTCTCTGCGTCGCCAGACTTAATGCGAGAGATATTTGCTGCAGGTCTATCATGAAAGCGCTTTGGATCTGGTCATGTTAAGTTCTATTCCACTCTGAATAACAAGGATACAGTGCACGAACTCGAGATACAGACTCACGAGTCGCAACGCGTGTGAGAATTTTGTCTGTCAACCCAATTCTTGCATTATCCGCTGGAACAAAACTGCACTGATTAGCATTCGGCATATTTGGTAGCTTTGTTGACTGACCTTCCAACATGGGCCATGAAGACGATTAAAGCTACTTGCTTCAAGTATACGCTCTTACCAGAATAATTTGGTCCGGTGAGGATTAGCATACTGGGTCCATTCTCGCACAGGTTTGTGGGATGAGTTGAAGAGGTGGTCAGATTCGAACTCTGAATATTGGCTCCTTGATTGCCCTCACTTTCATCGACTTTATCCCCAGCGCCTCCGACCATAAAAGTGTCATTCGCTACAAAAGACGAGACCGCGAGTTCTTGGAGGATATGTCTGAACAATATCAGCAACGCGTAAAGAGATCTTGGGGCTACTGGCTTCGATAATGGCTGAACGTACCGACCACCTTTAATCCGTATGATATTGTTATGAGTCATTCGCGGTTTGCATAAGTTGTACAACTTTGCACCTTGCGCAAGAGCTAGAAGACTATTGCTATCAGCTGGTAGCTTAAGAGACAACAGAGATAAATACCTATCCAGTTCACCGCATATATCCGATGCGGTGGTCAACAACTCCTCGTACTCGAGGACGTATTGAGCAAGCTCATGACTGATTTCAATCTCTCGATCTTCATTGTCACGTATCAATTTAAAAGTGGTCTTACTTGGGGCAGTATCGTACGGACCTGATATGATACCATAAAGATCACCGAAATGATCGTCCATCTCGCGCATTTCGTCGTTCTTGAAGTATACTTGCTCTCTGTATTTACAAATCTTATCAGATGTGCACATAAGGAAGGTTTGATGTAATGAGATATGACTTGCTCAGTTGAAAACATTCGTTCCCAAGGGTTGTCGATTCCTCCTTCATAAACTCCGCCTCCAGTAGCTTGGTCCAGAGGAACTGTGGTCAAAAAGCCTATCTGAGGAAAGTAGATGACGTTCAGAGATTCCTGTAAGTCGGACGGAATTTGCTCCGATAATTTTCGAGCTACTTGACTGAGTAGAGCGTCCAAGCCGACAAAGGTTCGCTTCATCTGATCAAGCTCTTCGTCAACGCCGGGGAGAATAACAGTTCGCAGTTCTTCGGCAGATCTGTCAAAATCGACCTAATTCTTCAGCCTTTTGATAATAACCTAAACAACAATAGAACTTACTACTTCACTAATTTTCCTGCCGACCTGGGCAAAATGATACCCTTCGAACTTTTCAAAAACCTTATTTCGCACTGCAAGGTTGTCCGCACCGATGACTTCTTGGAGCGTGTCTTTGATCTTCAGTGCATGAAAAACAAACTTCTTACTGTGCTTAGCCAGAAATCTTGAATTGCCAAATTGTTCGCAATCCAACGTACCTGTCGAATGCCGGCCCAGATACTCCTCGCAATCCCGCTACCTTTTCCAAGGCCACCCCCCACACCTTTCCGTAGATTGATCATGATGACGCGGATGTTTTTCACTGACTGTAAATTCTTCACTAAAGCCTCTAGGTGGGGCGCATTCTCTGGACGAAGGAACGTATTGATAGTCTCCAGTCGCTCATTGATGACATCAAGGTTCAAGCTCGGGCGGAGGAAATATTGTCGGAGGAGATACTTGCCCTGCGGCGTGCGCGCGAGATGGTGGAACAAGCCGTACACTGAAAGTCCTTCCTTGGATCCAGATGTTGCTTTCGTTGGGCCTTGATTATGCGAATGTGGATGCGACTCTGATTGCACAATCTGCAATGAAAGAAGTGTGTCGGCGTTAACGAACCTATGTCAGGTCAACATCAGAGATGAAGGCAGCTGATGCGAACAGACTTACATGGTATCTCTGAGGCTGAACATCTCCAAAGTGGAAATGTGAAATAGTGATTGCGCTGCCTCGTCTCCGGGTAAGAATCCAGCTGCGCGTCTTCGTTGAAGGTATGATAGAAGGGCCCCGGCACAGCCGACCTAATGATGTGAGGAATGTTATGGTAATCACGAAGTAGCTGCTCACCGTCAAACGACTCTCCATGTCCACCCAGCCGGAAAGTCTAAGAAGCTGTCCCTGGCGACCAGCAAAGCCCCCACCATCATCATATCCATCAGCAGCAATGATATCTCCAGGGACAACAAATGTGACTCGTGGCCCATCGTCAGATCCCAATTTGAGGTTCACAAGTTTGTTCTTGGCAGCTTCGAAACCGAATTCCGACGAAGGGCGGACCTCAAGCAGGTAAGGTAGGCGAAACGGGTCGTCTATTGACGACGTTAATGTAGTTCTTGGGAAAAGATTGTTCGTAAACTCACTACTGCCATCGATCGAGTCTCGACTTCTCGCTTCTGGATCCAGTTTGTCGATGACATTATCGTCCACCTTAGTAGATAGGAGAATGATAGTTGGGTCAACGTAAAGTTTCACTATAGCCAGATTAGACCGAATGCAAAATTTGCGAGTATCCCCAACTCACATTGGTCAACGATGTCGACTCCACCAAGCTTAACATCCTCCATAAAATACAGTTTCCCGTCTCTCGCGACATAATAACAGCATCCCACTGTCCCACGTTCCTTCAGGTCTACAGCCATAACGATCTCATTGAGTGAGTCGAGGTCATTGAGATCATCTTCCACATCAGCTTGAGGATTTTGATTTGGAAGACTACTGGACCAAGTCTCAGGCGCGCGCGCAGTACGAGTATTTCGCTGAGGGGTCTGTATTTGCACCCTCGGGCGTGACGTTCTTGATGTCGAAATAGACTTGGATTGCGAGGAAGAGGGAGCGGAAGATCTTGAGGTAGAGCTACGCCGGCTCTGGGTACTGACAGACGCGGAGCGAGGCGGCTGATTATTCTTCTTTTTGCGCAAGGGAACCTTGAACGCCATGTTTGAATCTTCTTCAGATGGCGAGGAAGAGTGAGGAGTGGTGGAGAGATTGTGCGAGAGGAGAATGCGAGCTAAGAGGTGAGGCCGGGAGTAGCAGCAAAACAGGAAAGAGCCTCGCACCCTCAAGTGTTCTCATCTCAACAACGAGAATAAGAGGTATGGGAGAAAACGTGTATTTAACAAACAATCGTGAATTAGAAGTCAACGAGGAGTGATTTTTGCCGAGAGAGGAATCATGCAAAATGTCTAATATTTACATTGTTAAGAAGAGAGTCCTACCATCGCTCAAACGCCGGGAATGCCATATCGTACACAAGTATATACAGCTCGATTTTCTACGTTTGTCTTATAGACAGTACGCCATCTTTTCAAACATCATCTGAATGGCCATGTTTGTGGGGGACTTCGATCAGAGCTGAATAGCTCAGCACCTGGGCATACGGTGACAATCTTCGCGTGGACGAGTATGCGAATTGTCCACGGTCACAGATTCTTCCATCAACTTGAGTGAAATCAGGAGTTTGCTCGCAGGACCTCCAGTCCATTGCCACCGTCTTTGATCGATACCTTGGCCAAGTCGCCAGTCTTAACCTCGCCGCGGATGATTTTATCGGCAAGGCTATTGCCGACTTCTTTGGCAATGAGCCTATTCAGGGGACGAGCACCGAATTTGGGATCGTAACCTCGATCGCAGAGCCACTGCTTCACATCTTCCGGGACTTCTAACCGTATGCGGCGATCATCAAGCCTGCCCTGCAGCTCCCGTAGTCGAATATCCACGATATCTCGGAGAGCATCGCGAGATAGTCGTCTGAAAATAATGTATTCATCCAATCTATTGAGAAACTCGGGAGGATAGGCGTTGGAGACAACATCCATCACGGCCTTTCGAATATCCGGAGAGATCTCGCCACTTTCATTTACTTTATGTATCAGGTCATCCCCAACGATTATATCGGCACCGAGATTGGAGGTCAAGACGATAATAGTGTTCCGGAAGTCGATTTTATGTCCCTGGGAATCAGTCAAAAATCCCTCGTCGAGAACCTGGAGAAGTAAGGCACTTATGTCCCTGTGGGCTTTCTCAAATTCATCGAATAGCAACACCGCATACGGTTTGCGCCGTACAGCTTCCGTGAGCTGACCAGCATCATCGTAGCCAACATAGCCTGCAGGGCTGCCAATCAATCTGCTGATAGTGTGTTTCTCCTGGAACTCACTCATATCAAACCTGATGACTGCACTCTCGGTGCTGAAGAGGAAATTTGCCATCTTCTTGCAAAGCTCGGTCTTCCCGACACCTGTAGGGCCCAGGAACATGAAACTAGCGAGAGGCCGGTTGTCTCCACTCAAACCAGCTCGTTGCATACGAACAGCATTTGCAACTGCTGTTAAGGCTTGGTCCTGTCCTCGAACATGCCTGTAAATTTGTTAGCACGGCAAATTGCAGATGTAAATGCATTGGAAGGAACGTACTGTCTCAGAGAATCCTCCATATGAATTAATTTCTCGACCTCGCCTGCCATAAGTTTGGTCACAGGGATGCCAGTTGTCCTACTAACAACACTGGCAATGTCATCAGCCGTCACAGAGTCATGGAGAAGTGAGCCAGCAGCTTTTCCAGCAGCATCTTCACCTCCGTCCTTCAGAAGTCGCTGTTCCAATTCCGGTATCCTCGAGTATCGAAGTTCACCCGCTTTGCCAAAATTACCCTCGCGTTGAGCTTGTTCGAGCTCTACTCTAGCCTTCTCAAGGCTTTCCTGTACACTCTTGATCTCTTCAATTTCTTTTCTCTCTTTCTCCCACTTCTCCATTAACCCGCCAACCTCCTCTTGCTTAGCCTTTAGAGTTTGCTCTAATTTCTCACGCCGTTCTTTACTAGCGATGTCTGTTTCTTTGCGCAAAGACTCGAGTTCAATTTGGATTGTCATGATCTGGCGATCGAGCTCTTGAATTGCATCTGGCTTGCTCTCCTGTTGCAAGCGAAGTGCGCTTGCTGCTTCATCTACCAGATCTATTGCTTTGTCAGGTAGGAAACGGTCGGTAATGTAGCGGTTACTATAGGTAGCAGCAGCGACAAGAGCTCCATCTGTGATGCGGACACCGTGGTGGACTTCATATCGTTCTTTGATGCCCCGTAGGATGCTAATAGTGTCGCCTACGCTCGGTTCTCCAACCTAGACAAATAGGATTAGTACTAACATGCTGCCTACGGTTTGAAAATACTCACCTGAATAGGCTGAAACCTCCGCGCGAGGGCAACATCTTTTTCTATTAGCCTGTACTCCGCAAGTGTTGTAGCTCCACAGCACTGGAGCTCTCCTCGGGACAACGCAGGCTTGAGGAGATTGCTAGCATCGATACTGCCTTCAGCTTTGCCAAGACCCAACAAAGTATGTAATTCATCCACGAATAATATGACCCCTCCCTTCGCCGCTTCCACCTCTTTGAGAACGTTCTTGAGTCGCTCTTCAAAATCGCCGCGAAATTTTGCACCAGCGATCAGCTGTCCCAGATCTAAACTAATAACCCTCTTCTCCTTTATCGACTCCGGAACATCCCCTTGCACTATCCTTTGTGCCAGTCCTTCCAGGATCGCCGTCTTGCCCGTTCCCGCAGCTCCGATTAAAACAGGATTATTCTTCGTTCTCCTAGACAAGATTTGAATAGTCCGATGTATCTCGGCATCTCTACCGATGACGGGATCAAGCTTTCCATCCTTCGCTCGCGCCGTCAAGTCTACGCCGTATTGTTCTAAAGCTGGTTTTTCAGGATCACCTCCAAGGTTCATTCGATGCGTTCCACCAGGAGGATGCGGTCGCCCATTGGCGTAGAACCTGACCCCGGAGATAGATCGTAGGGCGGCACTACGGGATGCTCTAATCGCGAGCGGATTTGGGCTGGAATGGAGCAGAGGAGAAGGTCGAGGATGGTGTGGTAAAGCTAGCTCTCGTGATAGAGGAATGTGCCTTGCGGCGACTCGCGCTCTATTTGTTAACATTGCGATAGACATTAGTTGAGACGAGTTCTATGAGGAATTGACCAGAGAGGTCGCCATCTGAAAGGAGACATGATATTATTATCTGGTGGCGACCGAAGCCATCCTAACTTCGAGGACTGTTCCAGCAGTTTCTCGAATGTGAAAGGTTCGCCTGCTCCGTATCACTAAAAGATGAATCCGGGAAGCCAAGCCCATTTCGGCCGCCACCAAGTTCCGAAGTTCTATCGAGCAGTCGAGTCGAATTTCTCTCGAAACACATCTTCGAAAACCCACGCCCACCTCCACACTCCAAGTCTACCCCAACCTCACCACCTGAACCCACCCCAATTCCTTTTTTGCAACCATAATACTGAATATGGGCTTCACCGACTTTCTTTCCGACACGGGTCTCACCTGTAGGTTCTCCTACCCCACTGCAGGTAACATAGACTTTTCAGAGTATGACTAACACATTTGTGCAGTGCTCAACAACTGGGTCAAGACACGCAGCTACATCGCCGGGTAAGCCAGTTATGATGTTACAATGCTCTCCGCCTCTTCTTTCCCGCCTACGACTCTATTAATGCAATGATGAAAAACTTTGGTCCGTGTTTATGAGGCGGCTTAAGACCCCGCTGAACGACTACAAACCCAAGCGCTTGTCGCACCTCTGATCCACCGCTCATATGTCTTCGACTGTTGAGATTCATTCATTGGTGCGACTACTACTGACGGATTTGCAGCTACACTCCCTCGCAAGCGGACGTAAAATGCTTCCAACAACTCAAGGCCCCGCCACCAGTTGAGAAGTATCCCTATGCCTACCGCTGGTTCACGCACATTTCTAGCTTTGAGCCTGAATTCTCCTCTCTTCCTGGCGACCCCACTAAGGAGTACACTGCATATGGCCCCGAGTCCGCTGAGCTCACCATCAACCCTGCCAAAGCACCTGCGGCAGCAGAGGAGGAGGATGATGAGGATGTCGATCTCTTCGGCAGTGATGACGAGGAGGAAGATGCCGAGGCTGTAAGGATAAGGGAAGAACGTTTGGCTGAATACAAGAAGAAGAAGGAGGGCAAGACGAAGCCTGCCGCCAAGTCTATCGTCACTTTGGATGTCAAGCCTTGGGGTACGTATATACGCTGATAATTTTTTACAATCATTCGCTAACACTGTCTTGTGTAGATGATGAGACGGATATGAAAGCGCTCGAGGAGAACGTGCGTGGTATTGAGAAGGATGGTTTGGTCTGGGGTGGTTCTAAGCTCGTTGCCGTTGGCTTCGGTATCAAGAAGCTTCAGATCAACTTGGTTATTGAGGACGAGAAGATCTCTCTGGATGATCTCCAGGCAGAAATTGAAGGGGACGAGGACCATGTCCAGTCCACTGATATTGTAAGTCTTTGCTGCCCGACACCTTCTTTAGAATTTAATACTAACACAATGGAAAACAAGGCTGCTATGCAAAAACTGTAGATCTTCTGTCTACTATCTTTCTACCTACAATTACCCCTTTTGATATGTATTTTGCACGAACGTAGCTCCTGCTCGTATGTTCATGACGGATCGGACGATAGGTTGGTTGGTGGGGCATAGGTCATGGATTTGACGTATCATGAGCATCGTGCGATGAAAATAGATAGCAGGTAAATGACTTGGGAAAACGAAATCAAAATACCACCAACCCACATACGAAATTGGCGACATTGACTTATCAAGTCTCGTGCTTTGTAAGAATGTGATAGTTGCCAGAAGTTTTCGGTAACACTCCATAAGAAAAAGTAGCACTATACCGTAACTATTACTCTCAATATACCTAGATAAGGCATATTTAAGTGTATTCTTATGTTCGCAGTTTAGGATGGGAAAAAGTAAAGGTGTCTTCCGTATTACGATGGTAGGCTGGAGACTCGTAATGATTCTAACACAGTCAGGTATGCGACGCGTGATTGGATCCCGATGCTTTGTTTCAAAGGGATATACATCCAGCAAGGTACAAGGGAAATGTTTGATTGTTCATGCTTTTGTAGCCTAGCTGATATGATCTGTTGAGCCCAGAGTTCGGACTTCGGCATCATGAGGCGGATCAATTGTGGCCCCAATATTGGCTGCTCTGTGCCGCAACTGAGCCTGTAGGATTCAACATAATAGGAGTAGGCTGCTACGCCGGTCAAAGCTTAGCTTGGATGTCATCGGCTGGAGTCTCTATATTTGAGAGAAGTAACTGACCCCGAGTAGTTCTTCTAAGTATCCATGATGTAAAATTGTTGGAGGTTGCCCCCAGATTCTTACACGAGAGGAAGGTCGGAATTGCTGTGTCTTCTCCGACCGCCGACTGTAGGGCGAATGCAAGTCAGCAGGATGCAGCTGACGTAGCAGCATCCTGAGAGATTTGATAGGTCAATTGCACCAAGATGAGATGCTTTGAAGAAAGCTATAGATATAGTCTAGCCGTATCTGGCGTAGACTCTAGGAGCTTGGGCATCTAACCTAGGATCTATAAATGCAGGTGATCGGCCTATGGTGTCGATCCTGTTCTTGTCTTGTTGTTGACTTTGTCGCTGGCAATCTTCTCTTGAAGCATCTTTCTTGTAAAGGTTGCGCATTGCATGTCACGTTGTGACCCACAAAAGAAGCTTTTGGTCGAGGGATCACCGACGTCACCCAAACAAACCCGTCCTCGAAAAGCTCTAAACAACGATCCGGCTTGTCATTGGTTGTCAACCTTGAATCCACTACGTTAATTGTTGATCTCTTTGAAAAGTTCATTTCTTGAATACACAATCATTACCTGAAATCACCTATACGCGATTTAGTACTTGTTGTACGGCTCCAAACACGCACAGGGCCTTTTGCCGACTCAAAGCGCTTCTGGTGATTGAAGGAGCACTGGAAATTTGAGCCGACTAGGCGTGTTCGGTCAAACACCTTGGACATCATTTTTCTCCTAGACGCAAGGACTCTATTGATTATATAAAATCATGGATATTGTCGACAAAGACCTAGAGAAGGCTGAGCAATCAGCAAGCCCCGAAAGATTTCCTGCAACGACCTCCGACCAGAGAGAAGCACTATCACGAACCGTAACCGGCATCACAAGTTCAAGCTCTTCAAGCTCGTCCTCCGCTGAATCAGAGCGAGGCCGACCAGGACATATGTCCAGGCTACCTACACAAAGGGACGATGCTGCGGGTTTGGAAAGGCATGCAACTGCTTTGGATCGGATACAGACACAAAGGAGCCAGCATAGTGCTACAGTTGGTGCTGGTCTGAAGTCAAGGCAGTCTAGGAAACCTCTCCCGGAGTTTGGGGCAGGGAAGCCCTATCCACCTCCATTGCCTGAGAGGGAGGAATATGTCGTGGAGTTTGATGGTCCCGATGACCCACTTCACGCGCAGAATTGGACGTTGAGCAGGAAATTGATCACTGCTGCGACACTTGGATTCAACACAATAGTACGTTTGGTCACCACACATCCAGAAACGAGACGTAGCTAATCATTTGCAGGCCGTAGCCATGGGTAGTTCCATCTTCAGTGCTGCCACTCGTACGGTTGCGGCAATATACGGAGTATCCACCGAAGTAGGCACACTTGGAGTATCTTTATATGTGTTAGGCTTTGCTACGGGACCTCTCCTATGGGCGCCTCTATCAGAATTGAAAGGGCGTCGTTTACCTCTCCTAATAGCTGCATTTGGATTTGGAGTCTTCTCAATTGCTGTAGCTACAGCGAAAGATCTCCAGACTATTATCATATGCCGATTCTGGAGCGGCTTCTTTGGTGCATGCCCCCTGACTGTAAGTGCCAACCTAAAAGCACCTAACACATTCCATGTCATGAAACTGATGTGTTATATAGTGCGTAGCTGCTGTGTTCTCAGACATGTTCAACAACCGCACACGAGGCATGGCTATCACAATTTATTCCGTATGCGTGTTCACCTCTCCTCTGTTGGCACCTTTCATTGGCGGCTTCATTACAATCTCCTATCTTGGATGGCGCTGGACCGAATATCTAGTGGGAATTATGGCTTTTGCTTCCTTCGGCTTAAATCTCTTTTTTATCGAAGAATCATATCCCCCGGTCATTCTAGTCAGCAAAGCAGCAGAGCTTAGACGCAGAACCAAGAATTGGGGTATCCATGCCAAACAAGAGGAAATCGAAGTCGACTTTCGAGAATTGCTTGAGAAGAACTTTTCTCGACCCTTGAGGATGCTGATCTCAGAACCGATCGTGCTCTTGCTGTCCATATATATGGCATTCCTATACGGGTTACTTTATCTGTTCTTAACAGCTTATGCCCTCGTCTTTCAAAAGATTCATGGCATGAATCCTGGTGTCGGTGGTCTGCCATACTTTGGCATGATTATTGGACAGCTGCTCGGAGGCCTCTTCATCTTCCTGCGTCAGCCTGGATACCAGAAGAAACTAGCCGCGAACAATGATAGACCAATCCCTGAGTGGCGTTTGCCAGAAGTTATAGTCGGAGGAGTATCATTCACGATTGGTATCTTTTGGTTTGGTTGGACAGGATATAAACCAGAGATCCATTGGATCGTTCCAACGCTCAGTGGCCTTATGACTGGCTTCGGTCTATTGAGCATCTTCCTCCAGGCCTTGAATTACCTCGTAGATGCGTACTTGATGGTGAGTCGTCGAACTTTAGCTCCTCTCCTCTTTTCTTCTGATCATCGTTCTAATGTTTTCGGATAGTTCGCTGCCTCCGCTATCGCCGCAAACACTTTCCTTCGTTCTCTGTGTGGCTGCATCTTCCCACTTTTCGCCACTTACATGTTCAATGGTATGGGTATCCAGTGGGCTTCTACGCTCTTAGGCTTCGTAGCTGCTGCCCTTGTGCCCGTTCCTGTGTGGTTCTATTTCCGAGGTGCGAAAATCAGGGAGAGGAGTAAATTTGCACCGACTCCTAAGCCCATTGGAGCGGAGCAGTGAGACAATCTCTTGGACATTCATAGGGGCCTCGGGAAATCGAAAATTTGGTTGGGTTGGAGGGATGAAAAGTTTGTGAGAAGGAGCGCATTGAACCCTTTCCTTGTAGTTGAAGTCTCTTGCATTTTTGGTCTCTATCTCTTGTAAAATGATACCAGTCTTTTTCCCTCGCGTTGATAATTCGAGTAGTACATTTAGCCAACCAAGCAGCTTTGGGGGAGCTACTAATTAGAGATTGAATTTGTTCAAATGAACAACTTTGGATCCCTCAAGGCAGAATTCGGCATGAAACTTGAAAGGATATCTTGGTGCTCTACTAATTGAGCTTGAAGGCTTGTAACATCAGCGGCATTCGAATGCTTATTTGGGTGATATGTCGAGTCTGGGCTTACTTTAACAAAAGGCTCACTCAGTGTCTCTCGTTGTATCCTCCAATAAAAACTCGAAAGTATCTACTTTCAATTGAGTAGATTAAGAGGTTCCATATTTACCATGCCACAGACACGGTCACGTGCAGTCCGGGACGCGATTTCTATTTCGCCGACCATGAATCTTTCCGATGACCGTGAGACCCTGCAGCAGAATCACTGCCAGTTCACCTTCAACCACTCGAAATGGCCTCGAGCACACGGTTGGCGGAATCCGCCATAGCTGGCGTATTAAAGAGTTCTCGTCACCAAATAGTAGCAACAAGAACACCCGCCTTCGCCGCCCTCACAGCTCTCAACACCTCCCAGCATCCTTCGCTCCAATCCACGAGGTCCTTCTCCCAGTCCACTCAACTCGCTGCCCCAAACCCTGCAGCCAGTCTTTTCTCGGGTGGTTCCTTTGGTGGTGGCGGAGGCGCACCGACGTCTTATTTCCAACGACCTTCTCTGCCAGCCAACACGGTCATTCGATTCGTGCCGCAACAGACAGCATGGATAGTAGAACGAATGGGAAAGTTCAATCGGATACTGGAACCTGGTTTAGCGATCTTGATACCGTTTATTGATCGGATAGCATATGTGAGGAGCTTGAAGGAAAACGCGATTGAGATTCCGAGTCAGAGCGCTATTACGGCTGATAATGTGACTTTGGAGCTTGATGGCGTGCTTTACACTCGGGTATTTGATGCTTATAAGGCTAGGTACGACATCTCTGAACCTCTTGGCTCATTCTGTCTGGAGAAATAGAAGCCCGAAATTGACTTGGTGTACAGCTATGGAGTCGAAGACGCCGAATACGCCATCTCCCAACTGGCCCAAACGACCATGCGTTCCGAAATCGGTCAACTATCCCTCGATCACGTCCTCAAAGAGCGTGCGAACCTCAATGCCAATATCACAGCCGCCATCAATGAAGCAGCCCAGGACTGGGGCGTCACCTGCTTACGTTACGAAATCCGAGATATCCACGCACCGGCCCCCGTAGTCGAAGCTATGCACAGGCAAGTCACCGCCGAACGAAGCAAGCGTGCTGAGATCCTGGAATCAGAAGGTCAAAGACAAAGCGCGATCAATATTGCGGAGGGTAAGAAGCAGAGTGTTATTCTAGCTTCAGAGGCTTTGAAGTCGGAACAGATTAATATGGCAAGTGGTGAGGCCGAGGCGATTCTTATGAAGGCGCAGGCTACCGCAGCTGGAATCGACGCTGTTGCACGGTCAATTGCCCAGGGACAGGAATCTGCTCAGAACGCTGTCAGCTTGAGCGTTGCCGAGAAATATGTTGATGCGTTTGGCAAATTGGCCAAGGAGGGAACTTCTGTCATTGTTCCTGGAAATGTAGGGGATATTGGTGGCATGATTGCCAGCGCAATGGCTGTGTATGGAAAGGTGAACCAGTCACAAGCTCATGCTGCGGCCTCCAAGATGATCGGATCCGGCAATAGCAGTGGCGCATCGACGCCAGGTTCTCGGAGAATTGCCGAGTTGGAGAGTCGAGCTGCTCAAGTGGAGACCATGACGGATGACATGTCGAAAACCGTTCAGGAGACCTTCGATCGGACGATAGGTGGACGCTAATTAGCGGGATTGAACTGGGAAAAGTAACTTTCTTTGTATAGATTACTATGTATGAATAGTAGCGACAAGTCCCGCTGTTTGAGTAAACTTGCTTTAGAGCGCGGCTTGGGGATGATCAGCGGCGTTATTTGTATAACTCTTAAAACTCACTTCCCTTTATTCTTGATCAGTCAAGCTAGAATAAATATCTATTCGCACCTCTTAATTATCTATTCTTTAGCCTTGGGTCTATATCATAACAATTTACTAAATATAGTATATAGATTCCGCGCAGATTGTCTTTATTCACTTTATACATTTCTCCAATGGGTACGACGATTATTCGGCCTCTGTATTGCTTGCCCAACTCCTCTTGCTGCACAGTGTTTAGATTAAGAAAACAGTTTTCTAAGTTTCTAGACTTAAAATACTTTTAAGTAATATTATTCTTTTATAATAGTAATTAGAGTTTTAGAAATTAGCTTTGGCTGTTTAGTCCCCAGGTTTAAAGCTGCCTATCACGCATAGTACCCATGCCCAAGGTAAGTTGAATACAGCTATATTGACGGTGGCTTTCCTGGAAAATTGTAACATAGCTTTATACACTGCTTGATCTAAGTAGTAATTCTCTGCCTGGACCTTCTCCCACCCTTTCACCTCTTTCCTCTCGTCTGGTTCACTATATTCCTACCCCGATACAAATCGCCCCAACCGTACTTGAATGAAGTACCGAACATACGATAGCTAGAATTTTGTAAGCTGTTTTACATGCCTATTACGTTTGGGAGCTATAGGCGGGCACAATCCATCAGCGGCAGCGGGGAGATTGCTTGGAAGCAAGATGTAGTGACACCAGTAAGTATTTTGAGCAAAAGGATAAGTATGACACAGAGACTATTCATATCCGTCTTCGATGAGGGATTCCTTGGGCTGCTGATGGAGGGATGATGGTGAAGATTTCACACGAAACGAAACGCAATGCTGAGCCACCCCCAACAAAGCTCGAAACATCACGACACCTGTATCAGAACGATACCATCAGAACAGTTTTACATTTGCGAAGGACCAAAAAGACAATTGGCCTTCAATTAAGGGTATATGTGTTTCTTAGTACTCTGCAGTAAGAGTACATAGCCTCCCACGCTCCACCCACCCTACCATGCCGACATCATTCAACCCAAACTAGCACATGCTTCTATACCTACCCAAACCCCCAGCACTCGTCCCTCGCTTCAAGAAAAAACCCATTCTATTCCCCGTAAATTTTCTCGCAACAAAGCCCAACTCCATTCTCCCCAGAAGGCAGAATGTTCTCCCCAACCCCCTACGACCCGCTCCACCACTTCATGAACCCCAGCCAAACATCCTACCTCCTCTTCGACGAGCTCTTAGAGCCGCATCCGTGCGAACTGCCGGATCCAGATGACTTCGAACTCGAATTTGAACTTGGTGATTTGGATGATGTGGGGTTGTTGAGTGGGGTTGTGGAGGCTTTGAATGAGGATGTAGATGTGATGGAGATGGTGAAGGGATTTGGTGGTGGTGGTTTTGGAGGAAAAGAAGAAGGTGAAGAGGAGGGGGATATGGATGTGGATGTGAATATGGAGATGATGATGGAAAGGGAAGAGGGTGGGGAGTGGGCAAGTGAGGAAGAAGAGAAAGGGATGCATAGTCCTGGATCTTTCTCCGATGACGATGAGTTTATCTCCGAGAAAGGATATGAGGAGAGCGAGAGCGATGATGACAGTGGATCAGATCAGGAAATGAACAACCCCGATAGCGAAGAGGACGGTAAGGATGATGAACTTTACCACGATGGTACCGACGGTACCGACAACACAAGCTCAGACAGCCTATCCATCTACTCCCTCGACACAACACAACCTCTAGAATACCTAACCACGTCCCCTTCCTTCCCCGCTTCCGCACCAAAAGGCCACCCGCACATCATCCATACTGATACCTTCTCCGAAGACACCGACGACTCTGATCTCACGCTCGCGGACGGAATCGCCACTTTCCTCTACCAATGGAATTGGACCGAACTAGATCGGTTTTTTGGGAGGAGGAGGGATGGCGAGTTCAAGGAGAAGGCGTTTTGGGTGGATGTGCGATCGAAGGAAAGATCGAGGTGGGGGTGGGATAAGGGTGTCGTGATTGGGCGGCAGGGAGATGAAGTTATGGTATTTTTTCCCTTTCTGTTTTCTCCTTCTCATCTTTTCATCTAACCACACACACCCTTTCCTCCTTTACTACTCCTCGATCCTAACTAATCCCCATGATTATAGGCTGGCCTCCGCAGTCACAAAGGCGACTTCGAAAACTTCGTCACTTTCTGCATCGCCCAAAACGGGAAGTGGGAGCCCGTGTCCTCGACCGGGACGTATAGCTTCGGGAATAGGCTTAAAAATGTTGAGAAAGAGGGTGCATATATTGCGAGTGCTATTTTGATGTATAGACGGTGGGATCGGAGGAAGAATGAAATTTGTTGTTCAGGTGCGGGGAGGAGTCACTGGAAGTAGTTGGTTGGGTTGCTGCAAAGAGCTGCAATGAGAAGGATTCTAAGGTTGGAGTAGTACAATAGGAAATATCGAAGAGTTTTTAGGAAGTGTATAGAGTTCTATGATGGGAGCATCAAGCTGAAGTAGGCTCTATGTAAGAGGTTGGTAGGCTGATAATATGCTATGTTAAGATAGAATAGGTTGTGGAAACCAGATCTAACGAATCTAGGTACGTGATGTTGACGAGTAGGAAACTTAAAACTAAAAGCTGTCTATTAGAGAGGATGTAAAAAGCTTGAAATACACTTAGGATATAGGTTTGAAATTGTTTGTACTGGTGGCGTTGAAGTACAAATGAATCTTGGGAACCAGCCTAAAGGGGGGAAATGTGTTGTGGAGAGCGGAAAACAAGTGTAGAAACAAGAACCTATTTTATGGTACCTAGGAAAAAGGAACTTGATACTTAACACTAAAATGTTCTAAGATTATTCTCTCAAGCCTACTACGCTAATTGCGCGTTGCAATCATAGTTACTAATCAAGCATGCATGGATGCGTTTATAATTCCTCATGAATAACGAAGGTTGGAAAGGCTGTAATGCTCCATTTCGGTGTTCCGATACCATTGCATGCTCGTGTATTATCGCCGCTTATACTCTACCTGCCCTGCCCACCTGCAAGATCTCTCCCGTAGGCCTGTCGTCTGCCCTCAGAACCGGCCAGCTGCTCCCATCAGCTTTCTTCAGCTCGAGTTCAAGTTTTGTGCCCATAATTTTGAAGGTACTCGTGTCGGGATCTATGGGTGCGAAGAGGGGCATTACGGTCGAGTAGCGTTTGCTGTCTGATGTCCGTAGATCGAGGTTGATGTGTGTCGATGTGAGCTCGACTTTTGAGGTTTCTTTATCGATCTTCTTGAGATATAACGATGCAATGACTGACGTAGATGTTTGGTAGAAGTCATGCCTAGGACATCCTCAATTATACATATCCTTTACCATCTTTTCATATGGTGACTTACCTCACGGTATCTAACTTCTCTTCGCCGCCCTTCGCACCCTTCCCGACAAACAGATGTCGGTCCTTGGTTTTGCATCCCTCAATCTTCATGAACTCATCGAACTCCAGAACCCGCCTCTTACAACAACTCCACCCTTTCGAACCTTCATGGAATACCGCGTGGCCCGGATGATGCACGCACTTCTCTCCTTCTCTACTATCCCCACCGTCGAAAGTCTGACCACATCCTTTCCGCCTACAAGTCTGGCCCTCTTTTATCGCAATACTCGGATCGTCATCCTCGGATTCCGGCGGTGCGGGAGAAGGTGACGGTCTCGCTGATGCTGTCTGATTTTGCACCGGACGAATAGGCACAGGTGCCGGTAGATTTGCTTGCAGGCTTTCCATAGACACTGGCGTCTTTTCTGGAACTTCAATTGTGGGTTGGACCTTTTCGGGTTGAGGTGTGTCGTCGACTTCGGAGTGTTTGCCTGTCGTGCATGGTGGGATGGAAAGGAATTCGTCAAAGGTTAGGACGCGAGGTTTGCAGCATTTCCAGCCTGGAAGACGTTAATGTGGGATGTTGGGAGGTGAAGCTATGATGTAGGGTTTGTGTGGCACCTTTTTGGCCTTCGTGGAATTCTGGCGGGCCCGGATGGTAGATGCATTCCTCGTTTTCGTCCGAGTAAGTCTTGCCGCAGCCTTTGTGGACGCACTTCTTCGCCATGGCCATGAACTAAGAATTGTTGTTGTCTAGAAAGTAAGAGGGTGTGATATTAAAGATTAGTGGTCAAGTGAATGTCTTGTACCTGTCCATCTCACCCGAATATTCTGGAATGGCGGTAAGCTTCGGACGTCATTGCTAGTGCCGGCAGAAAAAGAAGCTTAATTTAGGCGGTGAAAGCTCAAAGCTCCATGCTTCACGAGTTTCTTCACCCTTCCTCCTCCTTTCCATCTGAATATACTTCGCTTGAATTAGCATGTTTCCTTCCATCCGTCTTCTTCAACATGCGTGCAGAGTAACCCTATTTACCAGAGCCAATTGCAGTCTCTGTGATTCCGCAAAAGGAGTCCTGTCAAATGTCTGGGATAAGAGGCCCTTTGAATATACTGAGATCAATGTTATGGATCCTGGACACGAAAAGTGGAAGATTTATGAGTTTGATACACCTGTCGTACGTTTATCGTGCCTTATCTTCGCCCATCATTACTCATTCCTTCAGATCCACGTCGACCGATTCAAGAACGGCAAAGAGACTACCACTGAAGCCAGAAGATTGATGCATCGATTCAAAGAAGCAGAAGTCGAAAAATTGATGGATGAAGCCGAAAGGAGTCCGAAGAATGCGTAGATGCTACCTAGTCCCTGCATGCATCCTATGGCATCCACCTCGGGGAACTATGCTCCGCCTTCTTGGTGGTGGGGTAGCTCCTGATAAACTCTGCCGTGGAGAGAGGGGTACCTCTCGTATCCGAACTGAGATGATGCGTACTTTCTTGAAATATTCAACACCAAAGAGTCTCGTCCGACCCATCGTGAAACGTCACAATCTTGTTCCACTTCGAGGTATATGGATTAGAACCATGGCCAACACCATGCAAGAGGCAAATCGCCTTCAGAAGGCATTGAAGAAGGGAAAACCTACATTCGGGACTTTTCAGGTACTCAACGACCATCCTTTCTTTATTCTTAGCGGATCGTCTAGATTGACTTGGGAAATTAGATGCTTCCCGGCACTAATCTCTCTCGCGCAATTGCTCGTACTGGAATGGACTGGATATGCGTTGATTGTGAGCATGGAAATATCGATGGTAGATATAACCTTTCAATGAGGTGCATATAAGTTCGACAACTAATCCATCTCAAAGATGGACAGATGCATGAAGCCGTGGCAGCAATCGCTGCTTGCGGAGTAAGTCCCGTCGTTCGTATTGCTGCGAATGAAGCTTGGATGGTGAAAAGTAAGCCGTAAAATAACCTTATCATCATTCTAAATTCATATGTCTTCCAGATACGTTCCTAGTCACGTTACTTTTCCACTCACTCTTTTCATGTCTACATCATTCTCACAAATTCCCCAAATTTACAAAATCATACCAAAACCATTTACGATAATCCAAACCTCAAACTAAAACCACCCAGGAGCCCTTGACGCAGGCGCCCACGCCATCTGTGTCCCTCTCCTCAACACCCCCGCCGATGCCGAACGTCTCGTCTCCTCCGCAAAATTCCCACCCCTCGGCACCCGAGGTTTCGGTTCTCCCTGTACGTAAGGTCCGGGTACAAAGTCTATGTCCCCGTCTTTATACTTTTCCTTTATACGTTCATTGCCCAAATCCCACCCAAGTAGTATCTGAAGATCAGAACTATAAGCAGAAGTATTAAACGGGTTCTGGCAGTACAAACACCTCTTTTCATACTTCATGCTAACTGTACTCCCACCTTTAGTCCCGCCAGGAACCTTCAACAACGAATCTCTAACCCAGTACCTCCAACAAGCCAACAACACCCTCCTAACAATCGCCCAAATCGAAACCGCTTCCGCGCTCCGTAACGTCCACGCCATAGCCGCCGTCCCGGGCATCGACGTCTTGCTAATCGGCCCCTTCGATCTAGGTAATAATATCGGTCATCCCATCCTTGATGGGAGTATGGCTCAGGAGCTTGAAGATGCGATTGCGAAGATTCAGGAGGCGGCGAGAGAATGTGGGAAGTGGACGGGGATGTTTTGCACGAGTGGGGAACAGGCGAGGGAGTTTGCGGAAAGGGGTTTCGATATGGTTAGTGTGGCGGGGGATATGTTGCTGATTCCCAAATTTTATAGTATGGAGTTGGCTGTAGCGAGGGGAGAGAGCGGAAGCTGAGTTGAGTTAAGTTGAAGAGGATTTAAAACCGGGTGATGTTAATGAGATAGGTGTGCGCGGAAAATGTAATCAAAACGTAGACTTCACCAAGAGATGGGAAAAGGAAATATTAAGGCTGTCAGGGTGCAGCAAGTTCCATCAAGAAGTCACAAGAACTCTCCAACATCAACAGATCATCAACTTTCTAACAGAATTTATTTCAACCCCTTCCTCTCCGCATTATACTTCGGGAGAAGAAAGGGCGATAGAACAAATCTCTCTTTCTAAAACCGTTCGATGTATTAACAAAACAAAAAGGGCCTAGGTATGGTATCGCGAGCAGTAAACCAAATAACAAACACGAATTAGAAAGCCCCGTCCGCCCGTTTCCTTTTGAAGCGCCAAAGGTGAAGAAGGTATTTCCATCCCAAGATAAAACCGGAATTATGCGACGTTCCAAAAATGAAAAGCGGGAAAATTAGAGAGGACTGAAAAAGCAGAAAAGCCGCCCGTTTTATAGAGGAATGGGCAAGGGCTTTTTATGGTATCCTAGAGTTTGAATGCAGTGGGGAATCACAATTAGGAAACGGAATGCCGGTGGTGAGTTCGAGAGAATTTCTGTGAAATGTTCCGTGAAACGCCGTTATGCTGTATGGTGCTTGTATGTTGATTGAGTCCGAGGAATATTTGGATTCGAATGTATTTGGACGAATTAAGGTATGTTCAATTGGGCGGCAGTGGGTATTGTGGCGGGAGTATGTGTGAGGGATATCGAAGGTCGAGGTATGAGATGATGGAGGGTGGATATACGAGGCGACTTCTAGTTGTGGTCGAGTGGGCGTGTGATGTATGTACTCTCCTCCGTTGGCGATGTTCCAGGTGATCTACGTAACGATGGTGGCGTGCGGCTGCCTCTAGCAATCACGGCTTGAGCCGCTGATGTTGAAATGGGAGATTTTCCTTTCGAACTACCACTGCCAGGCTGAGGCTGCGATGTTCTTACGGTCGAAGGCGTGGTGGGCGACCGTCCAACACCTTGGAAAGCTCTAGGCGTTATGCTGCCTCCACTCTCCACACTCTGGTGTCTCACGCGCGGTGTCGTTTCTTTGCTCCCTCCACCCCCGCTCCTGCTGCTGCCACTCTGTCGCTGGTGTCCTTCGACGCGTGGTGTGTTGTCTTTACTCCCTCCTCCTCCATTGCCATTACCAGGCTTACTTCCAGCGCTCCCTCTTCTACTCGCATTCTTACTTCCATTACTGCTTCCTCTTTGCGTGGTAGGACTCGATGTAGGTGGACCTTCGGCGGCTCTTCTCGCTGTTTGCGGACTCTGCTGTGCTGGCGCAATGGGTGCTCCATTGCCTTGTCCGCTTCCACCGGCTGGGGGGCC